>WYDI02035265.1:0-58274 GCA_009867235.2 Psittacus erithacus
AATTCAGAATATGTCTTCTTCAAAATTGGAAGAAAAATTTAAAAAAAAAAAAAATATATATATATATATATATAAAATGTTATTTTCAAAAACAAAGTGTGTCCTGGGGTCTTGTCATTTTCTGTTTGCTCATTGCCTTTGGCAAACTTGCACTGCACCTTTGACCTTCAGCAGTGCCAGTCTGCAAAATTGTATGTACTGGAGAATTTGTGGTGCCAGTTAGCTCTTCTGCTTATACCTCCTCCAGAGCCCTTGCACCAGTCTTTCCAGAAAAAGGCGAAAGAGATCCCCACACTGCACCAATGGGAGGCAATCAATATCTTGTTGAAACACTTTAGCTAGAGAATACTTAAAGATCCAGCTTTATTTCCTGATCAGTCATTTATCAGCTTGCATTAACTATTGCAATGATGGGGTTTTATAACTATATAAATGCCTATCTCCTCATAAAATCTTGCTTATTTCTGGCGTCACTGAATGTTGCATGGAATCCTCGTCTCTTCAGAGACTGCAGCATTAGTTCACAAAAAATGTGAAAAGAAAGATTTTATACAGCATCATCTCCTGTATACATTTAATACTTGTTCAAAACACACAGCACCTTCCTTTACAAGGCAACCCATAGAAGCAGCTGCATTCCAAGTGCCCCTAGCAAGATATAAATAATAATAATAATAATACATGGTTCTATAAAAATGGGAATAAACTTAAGGCATTCCTATACCTTCAATTTAAAGGACTGCTAAAGGCCATCGTTTCCCATTTCCTAGTGGGCTGGGGGAGTGGGAAGTCACACAATAAAAGGACATACACAATTATTATAGCATTACCATTTGCAATCCTAGAGTTAAAGGTCAGTGTGGTTTGCTACTGTAATATTTCCAGGGATTTATAACTTGCCTGCATAAAAATTTGCTCCGGGTTAATATTTTCTACACCAAGTGTTAGACCGGATATGAATTTTATTTTTTATTTTTGTTTGCTGAATAAAAAAAGGAGAAAAAGCTTAACTATAGATACAGCCCAAGTCCTGGGCTTTTTTAAATTTATGCTGTCTCGTAAATATACACAGTTTAGAATTTAGAACAGTGCTTTAGAAAATGAGATGGGAGAAAAAATGAGCAAAAATTATTTCAGGGTTTGAAAATAAAAAAAGAGAGCACTAATATTGAAATTATCGTTTTTAATTTTATTAAGGCTCTAAATATTTGTGTGCCCAAACATGCACATATATCATGTACAGATTTTATTATTTACAAAAACAGCACGTGTTTTAAGCAGGTAATTCCTCTTTCATCACCTGAAAAATAATTTTACTTGGACTGTAAGAAAGTGATACATTGTTGTGGGAAAAATATCACGGTTCTGCAGGTAGCTTCTTCCTCCCAAGAGAGCTGCTAAGCATTGAGCATGCCTTGTCCTAGGAAGCATCCTTGCTGCTGGGGCAGGGTTTTGGCATGCACTGCGAGCCATCGTTGTGCATTGCGAGAGCCTTTGCGGTTAGTAGGGAATGTCAGCAGAGAAACACCGGCTTCCCCAGGCCTGCAGTCCCCCTCACCTTCACTTTCATGACCTGTGAGTGCTTCTGAAAAGTCTCCCTGCTCCCTCTTCAAGGTCCAGCCAAAGGACTGGCCTCTCCTTCTCCAGCTGGACACTTACACATGACAGTTGGTTTTGCATCCCTCTCGTCTGTCTTAGTATCTTCTCAGCAAATATTCACTGCAACTCAGTTTAAATGCTGAGGGTTTAAAGTCTTCTTTGAAGCCAGCTTCCCATGATACTGCTCTTTACTAAGCCACGTTTCTCCACTAAGAATTAATCAGGCAGATTAAGTAGCTTTTGTCCTCCCTCTTCCCACAGTTTTAGCTTATCTCTTTCACCATATGTCCCATCTAAAAGAGATGTACCCGCATCGAAGTGGTGATCCTAAGGACTAGGAGCACATGGGACATCTCTTTCAAACTTTTCCTCACTTGATTTTTTTCCCCTGCTGCTTTCTCAATACAAATTCACACCGAAGTGGAAAACTGAATCTTCACCAGGTCATGTGACTTTGAAGAAAGAACCAGAGCAGTGAGCTTTGTGCTTTGAATCAGAGCTTTGTGCTTTGAAACAGAGGGACATCCCTCTGTTCAACACCCTGATCCCTCATGCTTCTTGTACAGGGGAGGTAATTTATAGACCTTTGGAGACTTAGGCCTGTGGAGGTCTCATCTTTCTTGTCTCTCTTTTCCTGCATTATTGTCAGACTCTTTTTTTGGTCCATCTTGATCTTTGCTGGCTTTGCTTACTTAGATATTAACTCCTCCGCAGTATGGAACCATTCTCTGGCACTGCTGTACACAGGTTTGTCCAGTCATATGCACCTCTGCAGGCAGCTGTGGACAGACCTTTGGAAAGTATTTAAGTCTTTTCCTATGATTTGAAAGCATGATCTAGTTTATGTTTGTTCTTATTTTCTTCTACCTCTGTGAATTATTAATTTATTCTTTTTTTTTTATATCATCAAATTATGTCATAGAGCATTTTCCAAGGGAAAAATGTATAATTTCCATGGAATCACAGTCAGTGAGAATACTAGTTTATCAAATGTTTGTCGTCTGCTTGGCAATTCAGAGTCTTCCCTCATGTTAAAATATACCCCAGACTACGAGAAATAGATTTAAATAGTACTGATTCTAGTTTTAATTCAAAAGCAAATGGATGACAGCAATCCACTAAATTAACTTGAAATAAAATTGGGTCTCACTGTATAAGGATTTTTCAGCTCTCTCTTGCTGGGTATCTGAGTTTCCTATTTTAAACTTTCATTCAACATCAGCCCAAAAGAAATGGTGTTTCCTTTTGTCCCACTGTAAATTGCAAAGCTGCAGTGGAGAATTATGATGATGAAGCTAAAAACTGCTGTTCTTACATCAGCTAAATTCTTTCCACTTTATAAGAAGACTTCTGTTTCATGAAAGCTTGTTAAATCCCTTGTCTAGGCGTTTATTCTGTCCTTAAAAGGTAAGTGGCCTCGTGGCACTTTTTTTAACTTTCCCCATCACAGGAAATTTCTTTTTGAGTGTTTTGTGTTAATCATTACACATACTCTAAGATCTAAGCCTAAGAAGCTTCCAAAAATGACAGAATATTTTAAAGTGCTATCTTTTTGAGCACAAATGCTAAAAGAATTTATTTTAATGTGTGTGCAGTTCCTGATACCCTGAGATGCAGTGCCCTTTTAGGGAAGAAATATCATGATATTTGATCTACTGTCATAGAAGCATCTGTGCAGTCTCAGTCAGGATGGGTGAGAGAGATGATAAAATACTTCTTTTATTAGGAAGGATAAGAATTAAATTTCTTTCTACAGAAAATGAAATCATGATAAATGAAGTAATTAGCCACTCAGCTTTTATGTTTTGGGGTGTTGAATATTTGGGTACTGCCCATAAGGAGTGGTGGAGAGAAAGCTCTCCCAGGGCCTGATCCTTCAGTGGCTGAGCATCCTGATTTCCATTGATTGGTTTTTTTGCTTTTGCTTTCTTGGGGCATCTATAATTCATGTGTCTAGAAGGTGTAGTTTTCATAATTGCAGAGCACTATCTAAAGGAGCTGTATATTCACAAACATTTTGGAGAACCTAGATCTCTCTGTCTGTAAAAGAGTGCAACGTTGTTATTTGTGATGGATCTTTAGTTAAAAGGGGCATTTAGATGTTTCAGCCTCAGTGTGCACATAGACAGGTTTGGGGCGGGTTGCATTAAGCTGGATAATGACAAGTGGCAGTGCCACTGATGGTAACAGAAAACTGCTTGATTCATTTAACAGATCCTTTTTGTGCAGTCTAACATTTGCAAATTTAATAGGCCATCAGTCTGACTAATTAGGCAGGGCAGAGCACTGGGCTGAGGCCTGTGAGGGGTTTCCAGTGCTTCGTCTCCACATATCGCTGCACTGTGTGCCTGGAGAGCAGAGCAGGCGGGTCGTGCATCCAGCTGGAGGTCTCAGAAACGTGCTTGTTCCCCTGGCATAGCACAGAGCTTTAGCACCACGCTGCTGCAGCCTCCATGCGTCACCTTGCAGGTCTGACAGGCTATGGGGACCCTGGATTGTTTCATTTGTAATAATAGGGGTAAAAGTCCACCATGGGAAGTAGAGGGATTCACCGGATGGGGCAAGCCCTGTCATCATTGGGTCTAATTGCTTGCTACTGCTGGTGGCCTTGTCCTCTCCTTGTCTTGATCAGGCTCAGGCTCTAAAGGAACCACAGCAGGCTGGTGGTCATCCAATTGACGCTCTCAGCTTCCTTTTGTAGCTTTTCATAACACTGCCGAAGAACACTTCAGAGCCCGGGGTTTGTGGGCAGATGGCAGGTAGGTGCATCAGGGAAAGCTGATTGAGAAATGACAACTGCACATGACATACGCATGTGGGCAAGCTACAGGAAAGTACGCGAGAAACTGCATTCTGAATGTATCCCTAGTTAATGAGCCCTAATAGGCATTATGAGGACAGTGGCTTAAAAACACATAAAGCTTTTACCTCCACAAATGAGTTAAAATGTTTCTGCTGTGTATTATAACAAGAGATGCACTGGAAAGCAAGACACTTAACAGCCACTAAATTAGTAGCCATGTTGTGGTTTGCAGAACAGTCTTTTGTTTATTCAAATTAATCTACAAGTACAAAATTTCACAAAATAAAAGCCAGAAGCTTTGGTAGGATCAGAAGAAGAGAAGGGGACTTTTATGCATTAAGGAAGCAGCTCTGTTACTTACTCTGAGTCTTGATAATTTTAAAAAATGTGACAGCTAAAACCCACTGGCACATGCTGCAAAGAAGGATGTGATAAAATAATGCTACTCATCTTCAAGACTGTCAGTTCAGCAATCAGTACTTCTATTCATCTCCGCGGCCTGCTAACTCAGTGCTACCATGCGATAGATAAACCCTAATCCAAGTGACAGCGTTCAAATCAGAACTGATTTGATTGTTCACATATGATACCACAAGACACCAGAAGCCTAAAGAGTTTATAAAAATGCCTGGATGTCTCTTGTAGGCACACTTCCCCTCAGAATATCTTGTAGTGTAGGATACACCAGCTCTTAAACCTGGGGTAATTTGTAGGTCATGAAAATGCTTTGGTAGCACAGTCAGTTCTTATCATAATCTAACTCTAGCTGGAGCAGGGAATGCTCAAAAATAAAATGTAGTTCAGACCTTGTGAAACCCACCTGTTCCTTCAAGTTTCTCTTACAGGAAGTGAAATCCTTTTCTTTCCCTGCACAGACGAGACTTGTTCTTGAAGAGATCAAACATGAACATATTTATTTATTTCCATGCATAAAGAACAGTAGACAGGAGAGTAGTTTTATGGCACATATGTCAGTGCCCTGAAAGTCATCCTTGCTTCTCGGGATGCAACAGAGGCCCCTTCAACAGTCGCAACAGAGCTGCTATTCAAACCTGAGGCAGTAATTTGAATTTTTCAGGTATTTAGTGGGAGCATTACATTTAGGTTTGGAAACCCACTTTTGAACAAGACTGATGGATGATACTTGTACTTTGTGGAGATTTCAAAATTTAGTATGCCTTTCTTTTCTTATTTTTCACTAGCATATCCTGAAGTTTTAAAGTAATGCTTAGGAGAATAATTGTTCAAGTAGTTCAAGAAGACAATAGTGATGGAGTAATTGAAAGCAGAATGTGACCTGTAGCTGTTCAAGATCAAGAGTGAAAGCTGAACAACTTTTCAAGGAAATTGTCTAAGTGTCTGAATACAGAGTGAATTTATGGAACTTTTAGAGGCAATAGCTTTTCCTCTTGTGTCAGGGTCATTTCACAAAACAAAGGTGAAATTTCTCTTTGTAGTCATGTTAAGGAGAACAGATGTCTCGGTTTAACAAGGCACTTAAGCCTGTGTCTAGTTTTGAGCTTAGGAGAAATTCTTTAGTCCTGTGCTTTAGTCAGCTGAACTAGGATACTGAAATGAAGGCTTTCTCTGCAATCAGACATTACACAAATTATATATATACACATTTCTCTCTCTGGCTGTGTGATTCTTTTCTTTTTCAAAGGACATGAATGAGGAAGAAATGCTTTTCTTGTAGGTTTTGTACCGAAAATGGATTATTGATCTCCTATAGAAATTACCACATTGTTTCTACTTCTTTTCAAATTGATTAAAATAAGTAACTGTTCGGGTTTTTTTCTAAGCATGGATTTAGGTGCACATTGAGTAACATTTTTCTGACCTTATCCTCAAAAGAATCCTGATCTAAACTTGTCTCAACTGCACTTTGCTTCTTTTCTTGCTGCTCAGCTTAATCTCTCTTTTGTTTTGCTTTTGTTAGTTTGTAGTTGCAGGATGAAACCTAATAGCAAAATAAAGAGAAGTCCTGATTTAGTTTATTTGGTATACTGAAATATCACAGGGTTGTCTTGATAAAGTAACATAAAGTCTGATAAAGCAACATGTGGAATTTACAAAAACATATAGGCAGCCTACATATGTACTTCTCTCTGGCTTCAGTGGAATCTCAGCACTTGCTAAATTTCTTGAGAAAAAATTTGAGACATATGCATGTGTATTTTAAATTTGATCTTTTGATTTTGTTATATGTGGGTGTTTTCAGTACTTTAGGCCACTGTTACAACTACTGCTATTTCTATACTACATGTAGGGTTAAATCATTAGATCAAACTGATTTTACACTGTGCTCAGAAAAGCACAGTTGGCAAGCTTACTTGTGTTGGTGTCATCCTTCTCATCACATCTGAGATGTATTGGACAGCTGTGATGTCTGTCAAGGCAGAGCATCTTCTTCCAAACAGGTCACCTTTTTCTTGCTCTTTTGGTCTGAAAAGGTTTCTTACTGTTTCCACAAGTACCAATCCTGCTTCAATTTTTGATCCGTCTGCTCCTGAGTCACTAATAATTCAGGTTTTTTCTCAGTGAAATGTGAGCTAATTTTGCAAGTGCATAATTCACTGAGGCCTGGCGACTGAAAAGCAGGCAGAGCCTCCAGATCTGTGCAGACTGGCCCTACCTATGCTGAATGGTTTCTCCTCATCATATTAGTATACACTGACTTGTTCCCTGTATGGGTACACTTGACAAGCCAGAAACATTTAATCTTGCCCTGACGGTGCTATCATACCTGAGTATATAACACCTGTTGTGGCTAGTGGTTGCTTTATCTTTAGGGAAGGTATCAGAAATTGCTCCCATAGGCATGATTTTCTGGCCTCAAAATCAGTTACAATTCATAAAAATTAACTGTGGGTATTTGTGTTTGTGGTTTTGACAAAAACAATGCTTTTACATTGTTAATTGAGGTTAAAAAAAATAGCATTAGAGTTTATATATTTTATTGTTTTATTTGGTAGTAAGAAAAGATATAACCTTGCTGAAAGGGTGACAAATTCAGTTACAGACAACCAGTACTTGACAGGTTCTATCAGAAAACCAAACACAGGAAGAGTATGTACACCAGCTACCAGCTGTCACTATATTGAACAATGAATGTTTGATGAACCTGACCCACAAATACACACATCCCTGTGAAAGTTAGCTTTAACTAGTGTCTGAGCTGACACAATTAACAAGAAGAGGCCTTTGTGAGTAATATATAGAGGCATATATAAAAGACATTTATTTAGATCTCTCTCAATAGAATCACACAAGTAAAATCTGAAGTATAACTGCATTTTTTGCTAAATGAGATGTGACAGAAAATTCAGCCAGGTTTAATGACAGCTAAGGCTGATAGAGCTGTGTCCTTTTACAGCTGACATGGGCCATGCTGTTCATAACATAAAAATCTCTTTTATTCTAAAAAAAAAAAAAAAAAATCACCATGAATCCTGCTGACAGGCAAAATCTGGTGAGGCAGTGAAGATCCTTTTGTTTGTTTGTTTGTTTTAATAGCTTTGTCTGAATTTTTGCTACAAAACATTACAGTGACAAAGAGCAAGAAAATGCAGTGAGAATTGTCGAGCCTCAGCAAATACTTTGTGCACCTAAAGGGTAGTAAACCCTTAGGTTAAGCAAACTTAATCATTGAAGTGAAATCCTCCTTGTGAAGACAGCTTCCTTTAAGCAGCAGATCCTGGGCGCATTATCCCCAGGTGAAGCAAGGCTCCTTACTTTCTCTTTGTTGCTGTTATTTTCAGCCAATTGGGGGAAGATCCTTATAAGGCTGTGTCCTTAATACCATAATGCAGGTGCTAACAATGTTCTTCAAACTGGTGAAGGTGCTAATAGGGAACTTCTTGACCTAGTCACACTCCTGGGCAACAACCTCCGCACTCATCATCATTTTTTTTTTCCTAGCTACAGCCATCATATCTGAATGTAACAACAAAAAATGAAGAGTAACACAAAAAAAAAAAAGGAAAAGAACATTAATGCTCTGCTGCTTTTGGCTCGTCTCCACTGCTTATATTTTCACTAGGAGGTCAGAGTTTGGACCAGCTGTCCTAGGTATTGTCTAGAGCATTGTCCTTCATACTAGTATTGAAACAATCTTTATTTTGTATAGAAAATGCATCTAAGGACTAGATCCTAAATAGCCCCAAAAGTAGGAGAGAGAGGAAGATTCTCATGCCCCAATTCAGGGAAATCACTACACATAAATCTAGGCATTTTTATCTTTTTTTTTTCTGACTTTTTTCTGTTTGCCAGAGGAAAGAAATTTAGACTCCCAGTGTTTAAATTACAAGTGACAATAGGCAAAGTTTATAGAACTTTTGTCTTTCACTAGACTGCCTGATGTAGTCAGAAATAAGAGATGAGCCTTTTTGGAACACAGATCTACAGCTGGTTTTTATTTTTGGGGTTTTTTTTACAAACACATCAGTTAGTCTACATAACAGATACAGTCTTTTTTTACAGAATTTGTGCTAATAATACTTTCAGATTGTTACAGCTATAGCAGTACTAAATCAGTGCTACAGATGACAACAGCCCATGTGATTACAAAAAAATAAATCCTTTAAAATATGGGTTGTCTGATCCCTTGGCTATAAAGAAAAACCCTGTATTTAAAATAAGAACAATCAAAACACACAGATTCACAGGTTTTGTGGCACTGGAGTATTTTAATCTGAGAAATTCTTCAAAACCTTTTTTTTTTCAGTGAATCTCTATCAGAAATGCCCACCCAATGCCATACAATGTGATTCAAAACAAACAGTTCTGCCTTGGGAAAAGCAGTAGTCAAGGACTGCTATCTTAAGTTGTGTTTCAAAATTTGAAGGATATTGGCACTGCCATCTGCCTGGCATTGTACTGTGAGATCTTTCCTCAGCTGCTGAAGCCAGCATGCAAGTGAGCTTTTTGGTGCAATTCCACTGAAGTCAGTGGTGGTACTTTACCCTCTTAGGTTGCGATTCTTTAGTATATCTGATGAGATGCGTCTTTGTTTTACTTTGTCTATTTCTCATGCGAAACCCAATTTTTGTTTCTCCCCATAATGACAATGAGAAGTTACATATATGCATGAGCATCTGGTTTGTCACTGATAGAGAAAAAAAATTGTCCCATAACCTGTTCCCATGCAAACATGAATGGATTACAGTGCTGAGTGTCAGGGAGAAACTTGGTGTCAAAATTGTTTTACATCAATGCCTTTTTTCTATATCATAATGAAGGGATAATAAACTGAAATAATAAACTTCACAGGCTTTGATAATACAGCTTGCAGGTGGCTAGTAAGGATAAGTGAACTGGCTTGCTGCCTGGCCTGGCATTTGCTTCAATAGTTCTCTTTTGGCAGCTTTTCCCAATACGAGATTAACTTCTCCCCCTTCCCACCTCTGATTTAACCTTTAAATAAATGTATGCCAGTGAACAGTCAGATATTTGAGTGAAGAACTAATTTTATTTTTTATAGTAGGGCCATTCCCAGGTTACCTCTTGCACTATGACACCTAGTGCACAGCAATACTACTTATCTCTGGCTTCAGGACCAGACTGTGTAACTTTCCAACTGTATTTTAAGAAAATTATTGAGTTATCAGTAGTTTTAGTAATTATATCATACCAAGGACAATGTTTTGGCTCTGTTGTTCAAACCTCAGTCTCCCTGGTACATTGGAGAACATTAGATTGGTGTAAGCAAGTGCCTGCTGTGACCTGCATGTGCTGGACTATCAACAGTATTACGAGGAGGCGAACTTGAAGCACTATTTGTATGAAATAGAGTATAGATGTGGCTGGGTGATGTACCCTCACATTGGTTTGCTTTGTGGTTTTTCAGACTGAGGCCACATGCTTCCCTCCCCTGCTGAAAAGCAGAGAGGTGCCGGTTAGCCCACAGCCATTCTCACAGTGAAGACAACAGCGTTAACTTCTAATAGAAGAGGCCAGATGCTGCTGTCTTGTGAGTAAAAATGCATCAACTCAGGCTGACCTACCTGTGTTTCACCACTGTGCAAGCAAGCTATTAATCTGACTAATAGATATCTTTAATAATGATTATAATGATCAACATGCATCTATGAATTAAGTTTTTATATATTATGAAGTGTAATCAAAATATTGCAATTACACTTAGTTACAAAGCTCAGAAGCTGCCTTTCTAAGAAGTATAACATCTAGGTGGATATAGGGTTTTGGAAGAAAATACTTCTCGCAATGTTTTTCCTTCCTTTCTTTTTCTTTTGGTGCAACTTTTAGGTATTCAATATCCTTCGAGTAAGATGTCAAGATTTCACTGTGTAAGCATATACAGGTTTACATTACTCTCTAAAATCTGTCATTTATGACTTAAATCTTTTTCTTTTCTGACCCTGACACTGTCTTATTACTAGTATTTTTACCTTGCTTATGCTTTTCATTATTTTTCCCATTTACTCAGCATCTTCCCTATTCTGTCCACTTTCACGTATTTCTCCTTCTGTCCCTGTTTCGATCAATCCTCTTGACTGAAACTTTTCCTTTCCTCCATGTCCCTGCCCTCTCTCACTCTCCCAGAGGCCAGACAAGCTTTGTGACGTCCCTGTGACTCCATGAGATATTTGAAGCTTACATCTTTTTGCCCAGCTTGGCAACTGACATCCTGGATAAATTCAGCAATGCTTTAGAGCTAGGCCAGCAGCAGGGTAAATGTCGGTGTATCAGCTGGCCATGCTGGCTCAGAAAATGCTGCCAAACCTCCAGCATCAGAGACTGAAATACTGGTCTTATGTTCACTGCTCGTGTCTCAGTGCCTCATGGTGAGCAGGACAAGCTGCTTTCCAATGAAACCTCTGTGGGGTAATAACTGGAGCTCTCCAGGATGCCCCTGACTTTACTCAGGCTAAGTTGCATCTGAGTTTCATGCTGCCTCCTGTTCAACACAAAACTGACATCCACTCATACCCCAGCAGAATGGATACTTTTCTGACCACATTACGCATTCTTCTCCTCCCTTCATGGCCTGACATGGTGAAAGACTTGTCTGCAGGAGTGGTCCTGGCTGCTCCTGAAGTGGGCATGGCTGCTTGCGAAGCTGGCTCCTGCATTCTGGGTTTCAATGAAGTTCAGCAAGATGAAAAGTGGGTATCTGCAGCTTGGAAATCCCAACATCCTGAAAGCGCCAAGTAAAGGCTATTGACAACAGCACTAGAAAAAGAATAGTACCTGTTGAAAAATGTTTTAAGAAGGTAGTTCAAGAGAGAGTGAGATGACTGTAGCACATAAAGAGATCTCTGTGAGATTCATCTGCTCTGTACATGAGATACACCATTACTTATGTGGTTTTGAAGTGCTCATGTTGGGTGAAGTGCTATGTAAACATGAATCAAGCTCGCACCCTTCCTGGAAAAGCTAAACATTCGAATATTGTCCTTGCACAATGGGAAAACAATATCATTTACCTCCAGGTTAAATACACCTTTCAGGTCAGAATCTTTTATTGATAGCTGCATTGTTTACTCCTACTTTTACAGCTCCTGGATCAATGCTTTTATTTTGCAACAGATTTTTTTCTTTGATGGACACTGTCTCTTGAAATATTGACACCACTGCTCCAAGCAGTGGAAATAGGAAGCAACATCTTGTTCTCTGCCAAAAATTCTCTCCCTCAATCAGGCTTTGTCAGTGACAATAATGTTGACAGCTCTCACTTTGGAAAGCCTGAGGTATAATGTGATTTCAGGGTATTCATACTTTACAGGTTGAAGTTTTTTTCTCTATTCTTTCTCTCTTCTACTCAACTCTTCCCCCTCCCCCCATTTTTTTAAATTTTTTTTTTTTTTTAAAAGGATCTGTACTCATCAAATTCCTGTTTCCTTGACTGGTTGCTATCAGCTGTCATGTCATGAAAATTTCAAAGCAGACAGAGAAGACACTGTCTTTTGTGCCACAGCTTTGGCTTAGATTCAGCATGTCCACATAGCACTTCAGTTCAACTTATACATTTGTAGATGACATTTTTCTGCCCATGTCTGATTTTTGGTCCTGCACATGCATTTCGCAGGTCTAGAACAGTTCATACTGCTCACAGCTAGAAGTTAGTGTGTTCTGTTCATATCTGGCACATAGGCTCTGGGTTTGGTGCAATTTTCTGTCTTACTGTGAGTTCCCCATCCTTGTTCAAGCAGGTGTCACTAACCTTTTCTGGCAAGGGAAGAATGGAGTGGGGAATGATGTAGGAAATACTACAGTGGCAGGATGCGAACTTTTGGGGTGCAGTAACTAATGTGGGTCATCCTACCTCCAGAATGGTCTGCCAAAGAGAAGGACTTCAGAAATCGCTAAGAGAACGGAGACATCAGCCTAAAGTAAACTTCCCATATGAAAAGGGACTGAAAATAATTAGCCCCACTTACCAAAATACTGAGACAAACAGGAAGGCATATTTAAGAGTAGAAAGAAGGGTAGATATCAACAGAATGACACTCAGAAGAAAAGTATTGTGTAGGCTTATTAGTGTGTGGGACTCACTGACACAACTATTAGCTGAGGCTCTGGTGGGAATCCTTTTCTTTCCAGAATCATAGATTCACAGAATCAACCAGGTTGTAAAAAAGACTTTTAGATCAAGTCCAACCATTACCCCAGGACTGCCACGTCCACCACTAAACCAGGTCACTGAAAGTCTTGTCTACACGGTTTTTGAATACTTCCAAGGACAGTGATTCCACCACTTCTCTGGGCAGGCTGTTCCAACGCCTGATCACCCTCTCTGTGAAGAATTTTTTTCCTACTATCCAGTCTAAACCTCCCCTGGCACATAGGTATGAGTTTTGGATGAAAGGGAAAACTTACAAGCTTCAGAGTCTATGACAATGTTAAAGAAGGGACTGCCTGTGGACAGGTTATCCTACAATTTTAGATTTTAAAAATTGTTCTTCCAAGCCATCTTTGAAGCACTGTCCATTTAGTACAGGACTTAAACAGGCAATAGTAGTTACTATACTGACTCAGCCAAACATCTTGGTAGGAAAATACATTTTTGGCAACATTTCTAAACCAAAATTAGTAAATTGTTTTTCAGAACACATTTGGCTTTAAGTAACAGAGCAGAGCAAAAAGAGTAGAATATGTATCATACCTTTTCATCTCCCTATTTCGAATACTTGCCTGTGGAATTTTAATTAGGAATGGAGGAACATAAGCTTCTACAGGCTTGCTCTGATTTTGGTTTTTTGTTACCTATATAACATGCTATATGGCACTTCTTGGGGCAGTGTGGAAAGAGTTGATATTGTGACTCTAACTTAATATCTATGACAGTCACATTGCAGCTCTTTCAAAAAATGTGTTTTCCAGGAAGGTTGCTCCCCAGTTTTCTGGAAAGGGAGAGATTGACTGAGGATTAAGTATGAATTGTCTCTTTTTGAAACATTTCTTGCACCTTCTTTTTGGCTGCACAATTCAAAGAATTAAACACCTAGTTCTGCTTTTCAAAAAAAAAAAAAACACAAAAACAAATAGAGTATTTGATGAGATAAAAATAAGTATGTGGCAAACACATTTTTTAGGGGGTGAGATTTAGGAATTGGAGGAGAAAAGAAAGGAATTTTTTCAAAATTAAATTAACAATGCAAATTTGAAGTCAATAACTCCAACGCATAGCAGATAATAACATTGACTGCCTTTGGGGAAAAACAAACAAATAAACAAACAAACCAAAACCAATAAAACCAAACCAACAACACAAAACACAAAATTACTTTTTTTTTCCTAGTTTAGAATATAGAGTGAAAAATGCCTAGCATATTTGGCTGAACATTCTTTCCCTTTGAAGATCATTTTTGAGCAAATCCTGACTTTTCTTTAAAGCACCTGTAGTTTGAAATTGTTTGAATTGTGTCTGTTCCTTAACGAGCAGTTAACCACCCAAGCAGTAACTTTTATTGCAATGGGACTATTCATACAAATAATTGTATGTAAGTGGGAGTAAGAATATCACATATTTCTTCCTTTGCTATTTCTGTGAATCACATTTCCTTTTTTACTTGACTGTAAGTGAAAGCATCTCTCTTTCATGCTACAGTTCTCTTTTTACTGCCCAAGGACTGAACATATAACATTGGCACACTCAAGATGATACCATCGGCAGCAGTCTAACTTGTTGCTCTGGTGAAAACAGCCTCACAGTGGATGTTATTATTGAAATAACACATATGTGTACTTGCTTATCATATTAAGTACAAGCTCAAGATTGTGGTCCATTTGAAGCACATACTGTACTCTTTCACCTGTACAGGGAAGCAAAAATGTCTGGCAGTGTGACAGGGCAGACAGCACCAATGTCTTGAGGTCTTTCTCCTAAATCTGCCAGATTAGTACACCATGAGCCCTAGATGCTTTAATCCACAGACGGCAGGTTGTCAGCACTCCTGATAACATTTTTATCCTATCTGGGTAACAGCACTGTTTTAACTTAATGTATTATAGGGGGAAATGTAACATTTTATATCAGTTCTCTGCAAATCATGAGTGACTTCTCTGGATCTCTCTGAGACATATGGATCAGAGTTTTGGAATTACTGCTACAGCCTGATCAACAAGATTTCTATAAAAGGTATTTAAATTTTCACTTATGATCAGTTAGTTGTGAGACTAGTTATGCTGAATGCCAGTGACATATATTTTTGTTAAGAGAATGACAGCAGCTCTGTAGTCATCACTTGACATTCCTTTAAACCAGTATTAACGCTAAGCTGTAGTCCAGTCCTGTACCTTCTCCGGAACACTTCTTCATCATGTGCTCTGCTTCTGTATTGTGCTGGCACAACTAACTGCACAGACTAGTAGCAAACCTCATTGAGAATAGGATCAGCTAAAAATACCTCTCATCCTGCTCGTTTAGTTATGTTTTCAGTCAGATCAGTCTTGCAACCTTGTTATTTTGCATACGCTTTACCAGCACAATGTAGGGATTAGCACAAGAGCAACAACAGAGCAGCAGAACAGGGATGGGGGAAAAGTGGACAAAAATGAGGGTGAATTAAACTGCAGCCTTAAAATCAGACTTCTAGTTCAAACACATTCAGAACTCTTTTTCACAGACATTGTTCAGTTTTCATTTAATTCACTGTTTTCCTCCAACTTCGCCACCAGCAAACATTCCTACATGTTGTTTCTGAACAGAAAACAAAAAAGGAAAACAGCAAAGGCACAGGGTTTTTATACAATCTCAACATTTGTAGAAATTTTTTCATAACACTTGCCCAAATTCCTACGGCTCTAATTAGTTCTGTGGAATGATGACTGATTGACTTACCTGAGTATAAGATTTTGTTGAATTGACAAGTACTGTTTCTGATTAGAATTTAAAACAAAGAAACAGAGAAACAAACAAACAAATATTTTTTTCTTTCATTTTTTTTTTCACAGTTCCACTGGGCTGAGTAAGAATCCTCCACTGGTGAAACAGCTATTCATTCTTGTTTCAAGGGGAGGAAATGGACTGGCCATTAAGAGCAAATTAAAATAACTCCTTCCTATCAAAATGAATACTCTGCTATTGTAAAATACTGGTAATCTAGCCATGCTTAAAAGCCATGTAAAAAAACAGTAGTTTTGCATTTCCTTTTGGCTACTTGATAAAACATGAGACACAATGCAGTTCTCAATTCCTGAAACTTTGGCTAGAAAACATGACCGTTTTTAAGCACAGAATATCAAAGTTTAACCTCCATTTCCATAATATTTTTCACCAAGTGTTACAATAGTATAAATACATTCCTAGATTAAGTGATTTACAGAAAAAGTAGAGATATTAAAATGCTGTATTAAGTCTACAGCAAAATTCCTGCTATTCTGGACTGGGATTTCACCCAACATATCGAAAACAGTTTTGGAATATAGAATGCTTCTCACTTTGAAATGTAAGCACATATACAGACACATGCATGAGACCAGGTTTGCAGATAATGTAAATCAGTACAATTCCATTGAATTCAGTTATTTATAGCAGGTGAGTTTCCAGCCATATGCTGGTACATATGTATTCATACTTGCAGCACACATGCATGTGTATGTATACGTGTGACATAAAATCATTTGTGCTTGTATGTATGTAATCACGTACTATTGCTCTCGTCTGCCAGTGAGTTTTCCATTAGACTGGGAAAATGGAAAACTCTCATGTACTTTAGAGATTAATTATTTCTGGTTGTGATGCACACAGTGTTTCATAGCCCTCCTGTTTTTCAGGATCTCCCTTGCTGAAAGAGTGGCAAGGTTACATGTCTGGAAGTCATCAGAGATACAAATAAAAGAGTTGAGGGGGGAAGGAAAGATGGAAGTTCAATTTCACTACAATTGCTCATTGAGAACATATTCAGTTAATATTATCACTTTTAAAATGTATTATGCTATTGAAAAACTATTTATAAAGCTTTGGCATATACATATAAAGTCTGCAGCTCTGTGGTTTGAAAAAAGGAAGGAGAATACCACTTTGCAACAACTAGCAGGTCTCAGAGCAGAAGAGGGCCCCATTTCCTGCACTGACTACAATTTCAAGGGATAGACAATACTGATGAGGAGGAAAAACTTGAACAGCTTTACAAGGAGAGTAGTTGATACCAGTTACAAACCCTTAGAAGGCAAAACAGCTATTTACAGAATTTCAGGAGCAATGGATTAAAAGGAAAAGGTTGACAGTCAAATGATCAGAGGAAGTATCTCAGGAAGCAGAAGCTCCCTCCTGCTATTTTGTGTATGTATCCAAACCATTGCACTTCCAGATAGCTGTTCCCATTCTTGAATGTTTTCTTTCTTTTTTAATTTCTTTTCTTTTTAGTTTTTACCGTGTCTGGTTTTATGCTTTATAAATATATTGTGAATTATTCCCAAGCGGACAACAAGCTTAATTCTTTTTTCAGCTATACCTTCATAAAACAAATATATTTCTATTAAAACGAATAGATAGAATTGTACTGTTAGTCTGTAGAGTGTTAGAAACTGCCCTGTTCCTGCAAAGGAAGGGTGTCTGTTGTTCTTTGAGCTTCCTATTATCTATATTAAGCCTCTAGGCTACTTGTTACTTCTATTGTGATTGCTAATGCTTGTTGCTGTTAGTACTCAGATTCTCTCTTGCAAGGTCTAGGCACAGCTTGTTCTGTCTTGGTGTTAAATGCTGGTGAGATGCAATCAAATTTTGTACCTTTAGATCACCATAAGTGACACAGAAGGAAATAATTCATAAACAACAACTGCTTTAATGAACTTCCCAGGTTCACAGAGTATTTGTTTTTCACCTGTGATTTACATATTAAAGTATAATCCTGAAATGTACCAGTGAAGCATGAACTGCAAAACCTAAAGGTAAAAAGAGAGGCCAAGACAGTCAAAGAGCAATCCCAAAGCTGATTCAGACCAAAAGCTTGCTTCCAATTCAGAATCAATACCTCTCTGTCTGTGCTCCTGTCTTGCTGCTACTACTACTATCTGCTATATCACGGATTTTTCAGTACTTCATTCCAACACTACTCAGCACTTTCGTTAATCTGCTCTTGGTGCACTTGTAAGTGGTATACTTATACGACTGTTTTCAACATCACAGCTTCCCGCAGACTTTTATTTGGTTTTCCTTCTCCTCCCATCTTCCTCTCGCTTTACTCATGAAGTGCTTCTCAAGGCTAACTTTCACTTTTGTGTCTTCGCCACTTCCAGCAGAAAGTCACCTTCTTGTTGAGATGCTCCTCGTGTAAAATCAAGCGCCACTGGGATATGATGCCTTCTGGCATAACTGGGGACTGAAATCCCACAGAAGGGAGGCTGAATTTTATAGATCTTCCAAACATTTTGCTTCTGGAAGTACAGAGGAATAAACAATAAAGCCTAATGGAAAACTAAAAGGATAGAGAATGAAAATGAAACGCTCCCTTGAGTCTGTAAGGGGCCAGACAGGATTCAGATTTTGTTGGTTATGGCAGTTTCCATTAGTCAATGCATACTGACATATAGCCACATGTGTTTTGCTTCTCACTACAGGATTCATAATTCTGAAGAAGCTGTCATTTAAGGGAAGGAAATAAGTAAAATTCTTTGTGTTCAAAAATGTTCAAAAATCTCCAGAAATCTTGAGTCTGCTGTAGCAAGGCTCAAAAATCATGTGTTTACAAAACAACTGCGATGGTCTAGGTTTTGACTGTAGAAAATTTTTGTTATTTCACAGTTTTGTAGCTGTAGGTAAAAATGAAAAAAAAAGGTTGGCTCTAGATATTCATATATTCAAAGACTATCCAGAAGAGTTTTCAGGCTAAGCACTGAAGAGTACATACAGATAATCACATCTTGAATGGAACAGTTCATACAAGTAGTACTTTGCAAGTTCAAATGAACAGCTAAGGTTGTTAGAGAGAGAAAATGTCATTGTACTCTCTACAAATTGGTTAATGAGGTGCCATTGGATTAAGTAACTTCCCAAAGGTCACATAAGTCTGTGGCAAAACGATGAACTGAAATTGGCTCTCCAAGGTGCACAGTTTGACAGTGCAACACGATATTTCAGTTCCCACAGTATTGCCCTTATTTAATTGCTGCTGGCATTGGTTAAAATTTCATTCTAAACCTACAGAATACTCAAAAACCTCTTAAAACCCCAAACCCCTTAAATAACCTTCCCAACCTGTTTTCCTGAATGCTTTCCTGTCCCTTGGGTTGCAGACACAAATTATGTTATAAACATGCTTAATTGTGTAGGCTCTATTCTCATCAAAGAAAGCAAGCCTTCACATTAGGAAACCTGAGGAAAAAATGTTTAAAAAGGAAGAAGAAATTTTTCATATTGGAAAGATTTGCATTTGTTCAGCACGAGACAGAGAGTTTTAGAGAAAGCTCGTAAGAGTCTGAGCACTCAGGCTTTTCTGGGTTCCCCTCTGGGGAGGTGATACTGCACTTGGTTAATATGTTATAAACACAAACTGACTAGCACTTGCTGTATTTACATTGCACACTAGTAGTTTGAGTTTCCATAGGGAATTCAGAATTCCTCCTCTTATGGAACTGCTTCTCTCTGGGGAGACATTACAAGCCACCACCTTGATCAGCAACAGCACAGAAACAAGAATAGGAAGGAGATGCAGATTCTTTCCTACACTTATTTAATCCATAAGCTCTGACTCTGCTCTCCAATACTCTGTGTGCAGGATGGCTGACTATCGTTCATTAGCCTTTCTTCTGAGATCTGTAAGAAAGACCTTTTGATACAAGCCCAGATCTGCGCTTTGCCATGCAGAATATGCTTTCTTACTGAAACACAAAATGTTACTCATTTTTCCTGTTTTCCTCAATATGAGTTTTCAATAATAAAACCCTTCTAAGTTTCTATGTCTTGCTGGTTGCTTTGCTTATAGACTGATGCTTTAGACATCTCTTTTAGAATGCAGAGCATAATCCTGTTGTCCTAAACCATGTTCTACAGCTGAGGAGAAAGCTCAGCTTGCACATGAAGCAGCAAAAACCGCATTTAAGAAGGGGGTCATTTGAGTTGAAGTGTGTGAAAATTTACAACCCTAAATCCTACATATCAATCCTGAAAACTATTGCTAAGCTGTTGCCTGACCCTCCCCACACTCCCTTTGCAGGTCGTTCCCTGAAATACTTTCTCTCAGCTGCTGGGCATCATGCCTGCCATGCCCATCAGGATTTCACTGCCTTTGGGCACATACAGGATGTCTCAGTGCTTACTGGTGAGCTCAGCGCTGGACACCTCAGTCAAGCTGGCAGAAACTACATGACATGGCATCTAAAACCTAGTCCAAGGTTTTCTGGTGCCTCTTGCACCATGGCTACAGCAGGGTCAGCAGCACATAGCTTGCACCATGCCTCTTAGCAAAAATCTCACCCAGTTCTAACAAAGTCAGAAAACTTGGGCTTATTTATGTCTAAGGTGAGTTTTACCCCTCATCTCCAATTCACTGATTTGTAAAGCTCCTTAAAATAGCCCAGCTGTCAAAGCTGATGTATGAACCCCACCTCCCTCCCGCCACTATAGCAATGTAAATTATTACTTATCTAAAAATTTTAAAGGTGAAAATATATGGCATTTGACAGCAAAGTGTGACTCCACCGAGTGATGTGTGCTTCTAGTCTGCTGTGCTCCTAGAAACAAATCGGGGTGCTTTCGCACATCTCCTGTCTCAAGGTCTGCTTGCGGTTACTACAGTGACTTCTCTTTATTCTGTGCCCGAGTGTTGTAAGATACAAGGGCTCATCTGTCAGGTGCTATAGATAATCTCAAAAACACCTCAGCAGACAAGGTACAAACCCCAGGGCTGTTTATATTCATGAAAACTTTTCCCCCTACAAAGTAAGATAAACCAGTGTCATCATATATGCAGCATACATTGCATGATGGGTCTGGCACTGCAGGCTTAACACCTTTTGCAAGTTGCATCAAGGAGGACTGTTTTTGTCCTTAGCTCGATCATCAGTTTCAAATGGCTGACACTCTTGTAGTTCAGATGTAAATGAGGACATGGGTTACAACTATACTCATTTCTCATTACTGAGATGACAAAATGCATTTTCTCCTACCTGACTGCTTGGTAGCTAGAGAGCAACTGATATACAGATATCATGGTTATAATATGGATATAATAAAATAGGCCTAATAAAATAAAAGAGCTGCCAGACAGCAGCACTGCAGAGGACTGCCTTTCTGTAGGTGCAGGCTGCAATACATGCCTGATACAGAATCATGTCACAGGTTGTATTTGTACCCATAGCAATAATGATAATTTATAAAACCCAGATAATAACTAGTCTTTCCCAGGTATTTTATGATTTATTAAGGAGAATGCCACCAGAAACCACTGATCCTTTATCATGTAATAGTGCTGTTTTCAAAATTTAGCAGTTTCACCTGAGGATAAGGATCAGGGATATGTTGATATTTGCAGCAATCTCCTACACATCCCTTGACTTAAATGAGTTTTGGGTTAGATCTTTGTTATTTAAAAACTAGTTTTGAAAGCTGCTTCAGTAAATGCTTCTCACAAGTACACATATCGATATTTGTGTTTTGTCTTATACCATCACTGTAAATAACTTCACAGCTATCACTGGCACCTTCTATTTAATTTTTAAATAGCTGGAATCCAAAATACAAGTGTACATCGATTTTCTTACAAATATTAAAAGCATCTAGTGAAAGCTTGTTAGAAGAGTAATAACAAAGAATTTACTGTGCATGTTTTGCCTCCACATTTGTTTTATTTTGTTAAATAGCCTATGTGGAATAAAACTTCTGCATTAAAAAAAAAATCAAATAAAAAAAAAAACCCTGTTCCATTCTGTTTTGGTTTGTGGGGTTCTGTTGTCATTTTATCCTAAAGTGCTGTTTCCTCACATTTGCATCTACCAGCCTTTTTAATGTGATATTCCATTTAAACTGCCTTTTAATTGTATGTGCTGCCTTGGCAGAACATGACTGATGTACTAGCGTTAATTAGGGCTCCAGTCAGCAGCCTATGCCAGCTGGAAACTGAGAAACAAGCGTAAATTATTCTGTCATCAGTCAGCTCGAAAATGTTTGAATCACTAATTAGTTTGCAATTTGGGTGACAGTTTATCTGACGCAGGCGGTGTCAGAAACTTCAGATCTCAGATGAATAATTTGCCAGCAACAAGCACATATTCCCTGCTTTTAAATACATGAAGGTTTATCTGCATGTTGAAAGGTGGCTCAGCAGTCTTCATTAACTTCCAACTGGGACTATGTAAATCAGGAATCAGTGTGAGGCACTTCAGTCTGTGGTGGCTTAGCAGATGATATTTAGAAAAAGAAAGCCTCTTTTCTCTCTTTTTTATTAATAATTCATAAACTGATAGACGAGAATGTTTGGGCTTTAACAGCTTAAAAAAAAAAACACAATGGTAAAAAAAAAAAAAAAAATGCAATCACCCCCTTTTACATGAAAATTAGTTGTGCTGCATCTTGCTGTTCAACTGATTTATTCTTCTCCACTGCCACATGTCTGGAATGTTAAGCAGCAAGTGATTAGCCCTTGTCCTTTAAAGCAGGATCATTATTGGGGTTTTATTAAATGGCAGACTTGCGTTTCCATTTAAAGCATAAGGGGGGGAAACAAGAAATTGCTAACAGGAAGCAGAAAAGGTTATCCGTTTTTCAAAAGGAGAAAATATTCTACATTATAAATGCAGTCAAGAGGATCTCAATGTCTGTTATTCTTACCTATAAGAAAGATAAGTTTGATATCTTACAATGTTTACAACTGTTGTGTGGCCCACAAATAAAACAAAACCATAGAAGCAATTTAGGGAGATATATAGTATTACTGAGTAGAGAGACACCAATGTCTTCTACTTATGCATCCATCCTTCTACATCTGAAAGATGAATGCTTGATGTGGAATAGTGCAATTACTGGAGCAGGGAGGAGTTCCATTAGCTGACCTCAGTGCCAAATACTGCCAAAAGGCAGAAGAGGATATGTTTTTCAGGTTCTCTATGGCTGACAAAGGGTGTGCTCTCTTCACTCAGAGCCTCACTAAGGTGAGAGAAGCAACAGAAATGTCATTGCGTAATTATGATTAACCACTCTGTAAGCACATCATAGCAATAGCATAGGAGTGCTGCTTAATAGGTGTGCATGAAATGATTTGAAGTAACAAATCAATGACAATTTGGTGACAGTCCTTTTCCCTTCTGCCCCACATCCCCCTGCCCTCAAGTTCTATTTGTTATAGCCAGAACATTTTCCTGCTATGTCCTGTCTTAATACTTTATCGACATTGATTTAAAACTTCACTAAACTTCTGCTATTTTGGTACAGTTTTAAAATTTTTCCATATAATAAGGAGACTTATATCAAATAATTGTGTTTTCAGAAATTTCTAAGAAAAATGAGTTTACTGCTTCAGGGTAGACAGTCCCCTGACAGGGCAATCACAACAAGGCTTCACATACTACTGCAAATGGACTGTGCCTTGTGGAAGAATAGATATTGTGTGGGGAAAGAGCACGACAGAAGATGGTCACCTGGGATAACCAGACCACTATCCTGGTGACTGTCACTGTGTCCCTTGTCCAGGCTAAGTGCTTTCCATGGATGGTCTTTCATTATGCTCCTTATTTTCTGGACGCCTAAGGGGAGGTCAGAGCTGGTAAGTCCTGACTACTGATCCCTCCACCTGCAATATAGACGGAGGGAGCTGCAAATAGGGAAAGCCATGCATAATAATAAATAGCCTATGATGTACAGTTTTTGAGATATCAGATCAAGCACCCAACATGAATGGCACTTTTAACCTTAGATCCCTCTGTCTCAACTCTCTGTCAGCACAATGCAGGAAAAATAAATTTCTCTTTGTTGAGCCCTTTCATGAACTATATAAAAAACACATGAAGAAATTAATGAGTCTGGCTTTAGAGTAAAGTTTGAATAGTGGAAAATAAAGCTTTGGACTGCATACTGCAGGATGAAGATAAAGTGAAATAGTGAATAGCTGATTACTCTGCAAGCTCTGCTCTCTCTATACATTGAGCAAGGCTGTGGGCTGTCTAAGGAGAAAAAAAAGGAACTGCACAGGACTACCTTTTGACAAAAAAAAATCTCTATTTTTTTTGTTTCTTTGTTTTGCCAGAAAATACCAGTTTCTCAAAACGTCAACTTTTTATGGAAACATGTTCATCTGAATGTTGTTTTTGCCAAAAGGACTTCCATAGCTCAGATGAGAATTTCTTGTCAAAAGCTAAATTGGAGAGTGATAAACCCACAGAGGCAGACACACTCCAAATTGGCCACCAGTTTAGTTGCTAAAAAACATGCTGACATAGGAGAATGAAGCTGTCTAGCAGGAGTAGATGATGGCTGGATGTCATGTGTCTACTAACAGCCCTCCCCCTTCTTCTGCATTATGTACCTTCCTTGTTATGTCCTATTTATTACAGGCAGTATCAATGCTACCCATGCACTTTCTTGACACTTCCCATGTTGCTTTCTACATCCCAGAGGAGACTTGAGATCATTCACCCACTAGAAGTTTGTTCCTTTTCTTACTCTTTCTCTCACTGCTTTTATTTCAAAAGGTTCAGATTTTGTTCCTAAATGGAATCTAAAACTAGCTGTGTTTTGCTAATAAACAGCACTGCTGGACCCTAGAAATCTTTCTGAGGATCACATAAATACTGTAATGCAAATGAACACTGTGGCAACAAACGAGACAACCTTAACTATGGCATTTTCTCACTTTTGACTGATTCTTCAATACAGAAAATACACACACACATGTACATGTTTAGTCTGTAAACACTGGCAGAGTACAAAACTAAAACTCTATGATATGTCTAAGAAAAAAACCCAATAGTCAGTTCAAGATAGTGCATATGGACTAAATATTTATACAGCAGAGTAGAGACAAAAGACTTCAAAAAATTCCTGTCCTATATACAGAATCCCTCTTCTTAAAAACCCTATGAACTAAATAGATATAACAGATGAATGATGAGAAGAGAAACTGCTTCTTCTTCAAAATGGAAAATGGCAGCTAACACTTAGAGAAAATTACTTGTATGAAGTTGCACTGGAAGCCTTTGACAGCATTGGCAGCTGAGCAGAAATATACTGAATCCTGGTTCAAAGCTTTAACCTCTTGATAGTTTTTTCTCTTTATGTGCATGAGGTGCAGGTAACTTCTACATCATCACATGAGCTGTTTTTTGAGATGGTAAAAGACCCTTTGTATGCCTGAGTTTAGCTTCTCTGAATTTAACTTTTCCTAAAAAGGAATTATGTTTGCCTTTGTTAAGGAGCATCTTTGGAGCAAGAACTGGTAGGTTTTTTGTCTTTAAGTGATCAAACTTAGCTCTAGAAAAATAAAAAGTGGGGGAAGGTATTTTAATTTAACCAATTTTTTTATTATTTTGTAAGATGAAGTCAGAAAACCCAGAATTCTGCTGCTGTCAGAAGCTGGCCTCAGAAAAGTTGTCCCGAGTTAGAAGGAAAGGGCTGAACTCTACCCCTTTGTGGCTCAGCTGGAAAAAGTTCATTTCCAGAGACTACCTAGGACTTGCTGCTGAACAAAATCATCATGACATCCAGGGGTAGGGATGAGTTAAAATAATAAAAAATTGATTTTTTGGTATCACAGAACTCAAAATCCTGTCACATCATTTCTTGATGCCTCCTTGGTAGTTCCTTCAGTTACTGTGAAGTATTTCAGAATTTCTTTGGTTTTGTTTTTATGTTTGTTGGAGGTTTTTTTTTGTTCCATATTTTTTTCTCCCTTTCACGGTAATTAGCCTTTTCATAAGTAGAAATTGTGAATGGATGGAAGCTTCACTGCTGTACATCACCTGGCATGCTTTGTCACTAATGAGGGAGAGGGGTGCTAGGAAAAGTGCATTTGTTTACACAGTGCTGACACTGATTTGCAAAAAGCACACCTCAAATAGCTTTTGAAACTACTGTTTCAGAATGGGGCAAGGGGTTAAGGTTTATTAAATCCACTATGTTCCAATTGGAACGCAATACAAGAACTTTTCCCTCCTAGTATTTTGTCTTGATTTCTGACATTTCATGCTTTTTAATAGACAAAATGGATGAAGAAAAAAAATGGAGAAGAGGAAGTCCTTAATCTTGAGTGAATACCCATAATGAAAATAAGTTCAGAGAGTGTAAAGTGAGCCTCATCACAGACAGTGAGCTGTGACAGCAAATAATTAAGGTAGAAATCCTACTAATCCTTAGCAGATTGTTACCAGTGAAAGACCAGTGAAGACTGGGTGTGAATGAGCTGTTGCTTAATTTTAGACATTCAAGCTGAATGCCTTAGGTAGAAGCCTGCTGGATCTGGTGGTCCTTATTAGTCAGTGGAAAAAGATAAGCATCTACAGAGTGTGATAATAGGCTGGATTGTCCATATCCCCTAAGTGATTACAGAGCGCCTGGTGTTGGCATGCTCCTACCTTGAAAGCAAAGCCTCCTTGGAAAGCTGTGTTTCTCTGCTTCCAGTTTATGGGGGAAAAAAACGTACTAAGGCTATTTCCCTCTCCATCCCAAACACTTCTCAAACAACCTTAAACAGCAAGTTGGAGGACATGTTAATCAAGAATCATATCGAAAAGAAGATCAGTGCCCTGTTCCTTCAGAAAAGCTTGCTTACTGTTAAAACGCTCCTACAGCTGTTTGGTGGTTCTGAAGCAATGACTTCCTTTACATTTTTCTTTACCTTCTTTTTAGGATGGAAGGAACTGTTCTGTCCTTCTGCCTGGTGATGGCTTCTTTCTGGTAAAGAATGTTGCATGGCCTGAACTAGTCTGTGCTCCATGGAGTTAAGGTAGAGCATTTTCATTTCAAAGAAATCTTGATATATCTTAAAGGAGTTGTGAACTAAAAATAACAGTGGTGAAGGTACAGCTGGTTTCCTTTTGGGGATGCACCATATTTTAGAATATATTTTCCATGTCTTACACATTCTGGCTTTCTCAAATGAGACATTTGTTATCCATAATTATAACATAATTCACTGATACTTAAAAAAAATATACTCCTGGAAACCTGCTAATCAGCTGCAAACACTTTGGGCATAGAAGTAAGCAGGAGTATGTTCAGAGGCTGGGATTTTCAAGCAGTAGCAAGGGAGCCATTCACCAGCTGAATGGGAATAAGGCATTTATAACTTCCGGAGCAGCTGTAAAAATCCCAGCCTTATTTTCTTATGGGTTCAGCCACAGATGTTATCTAATTCTGGATGTTTTCCATTATCTCTCATTCAGGTGCCTGGGAAGGGTCAATCTTTCTGCCTGATGTTCCTGTAGTCTTTATCACCTCTATCATCACTCATTCCTCACATTTTCTAAGGGATTTTCCTCACTTACCCTTATCCTCTTTGGTCAGAGTGTTTAAGGCCATGGGGGTGACTTGACCTTTGTAAATGTGCTCCTTCACTGCCCTCTTTAAATTTTAATACACATCCATTGGATCCTGCTCAGGGAGCTGAGTATTATTGATTGTGTGATCTTGTAATGCACTTCATGTAAAAAAAAAAGAAAAAGGAACTCTCTGTCTTCAGTTCTCCCTCTATCCCTGCTGGTTTGAAGTAATTGTAAGTTATTAAATGGGAAATGGATTTTCTCTGAACTAGAGAGGTATTTCCAGTACTTCAGTGTTAATCTAACTTACTGATATTGGTTCTTTATGACCAAGTCTTGTTTTATCAGCATGGTTATCAAAACCACCTTCTGCCAATACTTCTGATGCAGCAGAAATTGGGGTGACGTTTGGAGTTGGACATTTATTTATTTGGGATGGTGGGAGGCGCTTATGCTTTTGCAATATACCAAGACTAAACCCAGAACATCAAATATTGAGAAAGATAAAATGTGGGGGCCTTATGTTGTGGTGTTTTTTTGTCAGGAAAATAAATATTGCTTCAGCTCCTGTCCTCTGTACTTCCCTTAGAGAGAGCCAAACCTCAAAAATGTAGCTTGATTTTTTTATTTATTTTTTTTTTTTTTTTTTACAGAGTGAAAGGATGTTCTTAGTACTTCTCAGGACTGCATCTTTCCTTGAGTTATCATGAAAATTACTAATGTCCTTTTTCTGTACTTCTCAGATGGCATCAATGCTGATGACACTGCCCTTCTCTGGTTACTGCTTACCTCTGCCAGGAGATGAAGTGAGATGGTCTGGAATTGAGCTTTGTAAAAACTGACCTTGTTCCCCACCCTGTGGAGTTTCATCTCATTCAAGGGGTAATGAAATCCAGATTTTTCATCCCACCCACTTCTACCTTCTCTGCTAATTCAAAACCCAGTATGGAGTCTTTTGGAAACTGTTATGAAGTGCTATATTCCTATGAGCCCCACTCACAGTATCTTGTTGCACATGGTCTAAAATGTATCTAGGAACTACTTCTCTAGTAGTTTTTAAAGGCTTGACATCATGATATATATCTTTGGTGATATTCTGATGTGCTATGATGTGCTCCATTATATGGACATAATATTTTTATTTTTCTTATTACTGCTTTTATCCTTTTGTTTCCAAGGTGTAAACCACCATTCTGGAAGAAGACTGTTTTTACACTGCATATTTTAAACATACATATCATTCTGGATCCTGTACAGCAGGCTGTTGACAGGCTTTCAACAAGGCTTAGCTGAGCACCTGATGGCACAGCATTTTTAACTTATTTGACCTGGAAGTCAAAAATGTGCTTTACCTCATGTTTTATTAAAGGTGTCTTTAATCACTAAACTAATGATCAATGCCTTCAGAAAAATGTATTCATTCTAGACTAATACATGTAATTTGGACAGTACTTTTGTTCTTGCATCCTCTTCAGAAGGTATTAAAAACAGATACATAGATGCAACTTAGTCATCCTCAACAGTAAATTTGATGCCATGTGAGGATCTGGTCCCCATTTTAATCGTGTTTGAAGACTATAATGGAGCAAGAGAGTAGTTGTAAGCAAGTTGACTTGATAGTCAAAGAAGCCATTCAGCAAACTTCGGATTAATGAAAAGGAAATACACAACATGTCATGAAGTTCTAACGTGTGTGAACAAAGCCTGATGCCATGGAATGAGGAAGCAGGTGAAAATAGTGAAAATGATGGAAATAGATCTGCAGTCTTATATGAGCATTGTATGTGTTGAGACATACTAGAAAACCCAGAGAACTGTAGGAAAGCCACAAAACCTGATAATAATCAAGACTGAAATTCTCAAAGTAGCACAGTGCATTTACAAAATGGATTTGGGAAAAATTTTAATGGTGCTTCTATGGATAAACAATGGCCAGAATAAAAATAAGAATAGCCTATATTCTCACATATGATGACAAATGCTAGATGAAAACATCGAGATGGACTAAATCCGTAATAAGGAATAAGAGGATGGCATTTAGAACAAAAAAAGGGATATTTATTATTTTGCATTCAGACAATAAGATATAGCCCAGCCATAAAACCTGATTACACTCTCCAACAGAGTTTCAAGCATTTATCATGAGATTGTTAAAAGTAGTTAGGACAAAGTACAAGAAAATATACTGGAGGGATCCTTCCTGCATTAAGGACAGGAGTGACTTATTTACTCTTTGTAGTAGCCAGAACCTCATTTGTGTATCTGGGTGTTCTTTGGAATATTGACACTTTGACAATTTCTCTAATAGTAATAAAAAAAATGGAAAAGATGATTTAACATTCTTTCTTGACACTGTTTTATTTGCAGTAATAGTAAATCCATACTAAGCTCTCTTTCAGCTCTGGGTCAGATGGTCAACACCCTCACCCCCATTCCTTCTACAGCAGGTCATTAAAATCCATGATTGGATCCCACTGAAATGGAAGAGATTTTAAACGTACCTTGGAAGGTTCATGTGTTCAGTCAGAGGCACCAACAGAAGAAACTGGATCTTGAATCAAAATAAGTATCAAAGCAAAGCCATAGGAAGGTATTCTGGTCCCTAGGGTGTAATTTCTTCTACTCTTATAGGGGAGGTTGTAAACACATCAGAGTATAACCATACTTTCTTCTTTATTCTACACTGTATTTATCTTTCTAACCTCTCTGAAAACAACTGTGTTAAGGCTTCACAGATGTATTTGCCCCACTGTGGGAGACTTTCTTACCTCTTCTTCCTACAGGTCTGCCTGGATATTTACCTACAGGTCTGCCTGGATATTTAACTACAGGCAGCAGCATAATGAGTACAAAAGAATGCCTCTGCCTGTGGTGTCCTATTTCCAAATTTCAAGGCGAAGCAAAATAACGAAGAACTGTACCTTTGTTTAATTGAAGAGCTGCTGCAACTTTTATTCTTAAAGCTAGAAAGAGCTTTCTGTAAATCAAGCAATTTGTTTAAAACCCCTGTCATGAGTATTTACAGACAAATCACAATAAGAAAATTACTGTGCCCCACTGAAATCCATAATGAAGTATCAGTGAAAAATACTGGTTGCTTGGTCATACTAATGACTATATTGTGATCATGTAGGGCTTGCCTATGCAGACCTGTATGCAGGCATTAGATTCAGGTATTGAACACCCAATCTACTGAAACTACTGAAGGCAGATGGGTATTATCTTCTTCTCTATTTTGTGTGTGTGTGCGTCTTTAAAGGATGGTACTTCTACTAGCCTTAATTTAATTTCTTAAAGATATGTTGAATTATTGGTCAGGTGGGCAGTTTCAGCACTGAAGTATTAACTAGAGAATGTCTACATGTGCCTTCTCTCCAGTGTTATTGTCTTCGCAGGTATGCAGCTCAGCCGCTACTTGAAAGTAGAAAGGAACTCATTCTAACAATAATATATTTTGACGTAATAAAACTAAAGCAGTAAAATCCAGACTTATGTATATAATTTAAAACCATTGTCTTTTTCTAACAGAAAAAACTAATTGAAGAAATGAAGACATTTGTAGGTAGCTTACAAAGAAATCATGCTTGCAGGCAGATTAATCTGTAAAATACTTTATGATGTGCCACTATATTCAGATGCAGCAAAATGCTCCATGCTGGTAGAGTTCTGCCACATTTCCAGTGCCTTCCCTGTCTGCAAAAGGCTCTTGGTAGCATGGTGGTTTTCATTTGGTCTAATGTTTTAAAAATAAATTCTTATTGAATATTGAGAAGTGAGGGAAAATCCTTTTAGGGCATGTATTTCAGTTTAAGGATGAAAAAGTGAATTGTAGGTTTGAATTAAACGCTATTCTACAGCAGAGGCTGTTCAGCATTTCACAATTTTGAGCCCAGAGAATCAAAAGTTTTCAAAGCATTTTGTAGAAAAAAGGAACCTTGGTTTACTAAAGAGATAGGTCTGACACTTCTCTTTGTATACCTGCACACTCACATTCAGGGTGGCAAATTCAGCAACTGGTTATGTAAATCACTGGTAATCAGAAAGGTAATGACTGTGGCTTTAGCTGTCTTTGGTGTAATTTGAGGCAGCTGAGAAAGCCACTTGATATAATAAGACAAGTTTTGGCTGTAGAGCAAAGCACCCTGCAGACTTCAGTTGGGCATCTCTGCCCATCCTTGTTTTTTATATTATTGCAGACTTACCTTTCGAAATAGTCACAGCAAAACTTTCTACATCACCAGGTCAACCACTTACATGCTGATTGTTTCAAAATGGCCTAAAGGGTGTAGGTGTCTGGGCTTCACTTCTGACTTCTTCATTCAGAACTGTTGGACATTATACTCAAAGATGTCCAACTAAGGAATGGGAATCCTGTTATAAAAAGTATACTCATTTTAGAAATCACATTTAAAGCTATCTGGGTAATTTTATCAGCATATTTAACATTTTCTGTCATTTAATAGATTCAGAGGATTGGGTTACTGACCTCACAGCTGGGGATACTCAGCACTATGCAGTTTAATTCATATAGTCCTAAATTGCCACCCATAAAATAGCAATGCACAGTTAGCGTTTGACTATGAAAACTGTTGTTTACAACTTGTCTGGAACAACAAAGATGCTGTAGCAGTAACAGGACAAGTTGGAAATACAGATCCTGCCAAAGTACTGCTTTCAGAACTAAAGCTGTCTTTAGTCTTCCACTAGCCCTATTCTCCATTCAGTGGCACCCTCAAACTCCTGCAACAGGTGAAATAGTCTGATCAGCATCCCCCTGGTGCTTGACAGCTTGAGTGATACTCCCAGACTGAGCTTTTTTTTTATACTAAGGGACAATGAGATGAAAATAAGTTCACGGTCATTTAATAACCATGCTTGAGTAACCTAAACTGAAATTACCCTGGCAACCTTGATATTGGTATTTCTTTCCTTCTAAGTGCTCGTAATTCCACCAATAATTCTTTAAGAGAATACTTTACATGCAATTTTCTAAAGTTTTACAAAGCATCCTGAATCCTTGACTCTTCTGTCTCCTCAGACCCTAAAGATCACCTAATATCAAAGTGAGGCATAAAGGGCATTGCGTTTCTGGACTTGCATCACTGTAGCCAAGTGGCACCAACACCCATCATGCCTGTTGCACTTGCTGGCAGTTTTGGGCTTCAGAGACCGTAAGCAGTCACAGTTTCTTCTGCAACATGCTTGGCTCGTTGAGTCCCGTCACAGACACTTCAGCTTGTTTGTTTCAGTCCTGGAACTTAACTGTCACTTATATTCTCCTTCATGGCCTAGTTTCTCTCAAATCTTGCCAATGACTCTCTTCATTGCAGGCATGAGCTACCCTGTCCTATTCAGTGTTTTAGTCATAATCTTTTCATCCAAATGGTCTCTAATGACCATCATGCTTTTTTTTTCTTTTTTCCCCCCAGAAATCTTTTCTCACTTGTACTACTGATGTCTCTTCTGCTCCATCCTGGCCATCTAGCAGCACTGACTCCCTTTCATAGCTCTCCATAAGACTTCCATCTCTATTTTCTTTGACTCTTTCTTAGTCCATGGAGGTTGAGCTGTGAGAGCCTTGAGCGTCCTGAGTAAAGGTAAATGCTTCAAACACCCACAGGTTTTGAGAATCTTAACTCCTGATATTGGAAAAAATCTCTTCTGTGCACATTTAACATCAATTTTTCAAAGACTTTTATGTTGACTAGATATGTTAGATATATTTCTCTGCAGATGCTAAAAAGTTTGTTTTCAGTGCAGACATAGTTGCCATATTTAAAGTACTTGCCTTGAAGCATTGGTGTTTCAGAGTTTCTTAAAATAAGTATTTGTCGTATTTTTAACATAAGCGAAATACTATTCAGAAAAACCTAAATCATTTTGTCTAAACATGCCAGTGAATTAATCCCAAGTTGGTTAATGGCAACACAGAAATTCAGCCCCAATTTGTATTTTGTATTCAGAAGTTTCAAGCAACTCTTAATAATAGAAAATTGTAATAAGAGCCCCCTGGCTTTTTCACCTCATCCCTGTGATGTAATTCTGCCCATAGATTAAGTGAAAGAAACAGAAAGGAAAAGGCAGTTGGTTAAAGGGAACCATGTCATTCACCAGGCTGGCATTTGCTCCCTGTTGTCTGACATCACCATCAAAGGGATGCATTAGCCCATGTATTAAACTAGGGTCACCTGCTGCAGGATGCAAAGAGAATTCATCCCATATACTCATTAAACTAAGGGCTTTACAATATTCTCCACTTTCACTTTAAATATTTCATTTACACTCTCTTTAAGGACAACCGAGTTGAACTCAGCCCCAAGGTGAAAACTGCCAGTGATTCATGCTGTTTCTCTGAAGCTATGCATTTGAACCTGGATTTACAACAAAATAGCTGATGGATGCATAGTAAGAATAGTTTGCTCTTCAGAGAAAACTAAAGAGCGCTCCACAGTATGCTAGGACGTATATGTCATGGAGCAAAGCTTCTTAGTAGACGCTTTCTCTGATTCAGATAATTTCTTTGCACAATGGAAATCAAATTCATCCATATCGCTTTTCCGTGGAGAAAACTTTTTTTTCCCTGGGATAGATAATACTTCATCATTTATCTTAAACTAAGTGTTGGGTTTCTCCACAGACCCAGAGCAGTTAGTTAAAGAGCATAATTGTCTGATTTTTATTGTACAATGGCGAGGAAATTGAAGAAACAACCAGAAAAAAGAAAATAAAACTTAACAACTATGTCAGTGGTGTGTTTGAATTGACTGGCAATTTATAATTGTCTGCTACTGAAGGGTTCAATGATACCTTTTGTTTCAAAGCTAAGAAAAGTTAAATAATATTCATCAGATTTAGTCTGGTCAAGCAAGATTATGAGCCAAGACACAACATTTAATTTAACAGAAGTACCATGGTGGCACTAACAGCAATATCAATTATAGATAAGTTAGTAACAACAAAAACATTCAATTTCCCAAGAAAGGTCAACAGTAAATCTATCTAAAATATGTAAGGCTCATGAAAGTAATGGGTTTGAAACAGTGATTGAAACAGATGTTCACAAAATCAGCATTTAAACATGAAGACAAGATAAAATAAATGAAGTCAGGATTAATTTAACAAGTTATCTCAAAAGCAGAATAAGGAAAATGAATGGTTACTCATACAATTAAGAATTTTTTATTTATTTATTTCTGGAAGGTAACTGAAAACAGAAATGAAAACACTGGATCAAATCTATTCGCTAAGTTTGCTGACAGCAGTATAGATCTGTGTGCAGCCAGGGGCGCAATTTTGCATGCTGTACCAGGAAAGAGAGCTGCCATTAATAAAATTGTCCCTCCTGTTGTGGTAAAGGAATGCAGCACTGTGTCCAGTTCTGGGCTCCTCAGTACAAGAAAGACAATGAACTACTTGAGAGAGTCCAGTGGAGGGCCACAAGGATGATCAGAGGTCTGAAGCACCTGCCTTAGGAGGAAAGATTGCAGAATCTGGGCTTGTTTTATCTAGAGAAGAGAAGGCTGAGAGAGGATTTCATTCAGGCATACCAATACATCAAAGGTGAGTGTCAAGAGGATGGTGCCAGACTCTTTCCAGTGGTGCCCAGCGACAGGATGAGGAGCACTGGCCATAAACTAAAACACAAGAAGTTTCTCCTCAACAAGAGAAATGCTCCATACCCTGCTCTCACAGCGGAGGAGCCGGAGCAGAAAGCTGATGCTGAGTATCACCAATAAGTGAGCTCTGCAACAGTGTCACCAACATGTCAATCCACCCTAGCTTTTCTGCCTAAAACTGTAGGAGCAAGGCTTTCAGAGTGCAAACAGCTAGCTCCTGCTTATATAGTTGAGGAGCCAGATAAGAAAAGTGCTGTTGTACATCATCTACTACCCTTGCAGTAAAGAACTTCTTCCTTATATTTAACCTTAACTTCCCCTGTTTAAGTTTGAACACATCACCCCTTGTCCTATCACCACAGTACCTAATGAAGAGTCCATCTCCAGCATCCTTGTAGGCCCCCTTTAGATACTGGAAGGCTGCTATGAGGTCTCCACGCAGCCTTCTCTTCTCCAGGCTGAACAGCCCCAACTTTCTCAGCCTGTCTTCATTTTACATTGAGCTGGCAAAGCATTTCCTCCTTTCTTTCCTTTCTTCCTTCCTCTCTTCTTCTCTCCCTGCCTCCCTTCCTCCCTTCATTTCTCCTTCCCTTACTCCCCACCTTCCTCTCCTTTATCAAAGAAGGAAGGAAGGAAGGAAGGGAGAGAGAGAAAGAAACTAATAAAGAATAATTAGTAGAGGAAAAGAAAGGAAGGAAGGATTGTAGCTGCAATTGGTTCAGAATACTATAGTGCCCCACAAAACATTAGTTTTACTAAATTAATAGTATGGTATAATTCATAATAAACAAATAAACTAATAAACTATGCCTAATATTAGTTTAATAAATGCTTTACATATTCTGCTGTCCCTTTTTTGCTTATTTTAGCACCAAATTCAAAACTGAGATTACATTATTTCTAATCGACCCTTTTTTCTCTAATCTGACAGAATTCTAATAGGAGATGGTGGTAGAACAGCTCCCTTCCTAACACCAAATTCTGCTGTTTATTTTTGCTACATGTGTCATTCCGGGGATTAACAAAGGAGTCTCTGAATCACAAACAATGCTAGTACCACTGCCTGAGAAGCACAGCACTCTAACCTATAGTCAATAAAATCCACTTTCCTCTCAGTGTAAAAGCAAAGAGTTTCAGCTTTAACAGCCTACTAATTCATACATGCCTGACTTCTTTCCATGGGAGAATGGCTGCCTGATCTGAGAAATTAACATGTCTTAGTAAGTATTGCCACAAAGTCAAATTCACAGATGACACAAAAGAAATACAAAGGTCCTTTTCCGAGGGGAAGTTTCACCTAATCATGATATTGATCCAAGCCTATGATCCCCTTTTTAATGGGGCAGAAAGTTTTGCTGGAGTGTAGATTAATGACATGGCACATAGAATTTCCTTAGTACTGTATTGGGCTGCGTCTTCAGGCCTCTGTTTATAATTTTGCATCTCATATATTGAAAATTGCCAACACTGTGAGCTATTTCTTCATCTATTGATGTTTCTCCAATTTTGGATAGTGTCTTTGGCATATTTTATCTCAGAGGACTTTCTCAAAAGTAGTTCCTGAAGTAACTGTCAGGAGAGTTTAAAGTTATTTCTTTGTTAAAAGATTCTATATACAACCCAGGTCTTTGAGCTTTTTATAAAATAAAAACTCTTTGAAAAAGAGGTTGAGGTGGCAGAATACACAAAACTAAGCACAATATGCTAATAGAGAGAGCACAGAATTATCTCACCTCAGGAAGCAATTCACTGCTTCAGTATTCAAAGCATATGCCTAGTGCATATTTACTCAGTAATTGAACACTCAGTGGATGAATCCTTAATTTAACATCAGCATTGGATTCTCTTCATAGTTAACTTCTCTTATTAAGAGGTTAAGCATTCTCCTGAAGGATGCGCATCCTGTGCATATTGGCTTGACTGTGATGGTAAACTGGTGTGTAGAAAAATAACATTTAAAAATGGCACCAACTGGAAAATACAAACCTGCCTGAATAAAAAGCACATAGCTATTTTTTGGCCATTGACACACAAGTTTCATAGTATCTTTATTTTTAAATACTTTTAAAGTATTTAAATGTGAGACTAGTTTTGTAGACCAATTTGCACTAAATACATGATTCTAACAATACTGTAGCTTTCCTCCGTGGATACTTTTGGCTGCCATGGATTGTTTGGTTTTGTTTGTTTGTTTTTACCACACAAGCGGTTTCTAATTAACATTTAATTTTAACATTTAAATAATTAAATTATTATGTACTTCATAACACAAAGGCAACCAGAACCTTCTGCTAAAAGCAGGTCGTAGTATTAGCCTCTAAAGCGAAGGGCAGCCTTTCATGGCTTCAGCCATAGCTTCATACTTCTCAGCGCCAACTGTGTTTCAGTCTGTGCCCGTCGAAGTTCTCACACATCTTGTTTTTCTTATGTGGACTTTGCAAAGCTAAAAGTAAAGTGTGTTTACGGTCACCACCAGGCTAACTGCTGGGATTTCTCAAGCTTCATTGGCAAGCTTGGCTTATACAACCAGGCTTCTTGCACATACGGAGCACACCTTGAGCCACACCTGGGCCTGTGACTTTTTCCCCCAATTTCCCACAGCTCAAAATACATAATACATTTCTATGTGTGCCTGGATAAAACAAAAATAAAAAGGGTAGGGGAAAAGCATGAAACGGTGAAAGGAAGAAATCAGAAGCTAAGAAAGCATTTTTCTGGTGCTTTTCACAGTATCTTTCACATAGCCTGCACTTCCTGGGCAGAGAGCTGCAGTCCAGGAGGAGTTGCTGATCAGTCTCTACCTGAGCTAAATGAAGGGCACCAGCCTGGGAACAGTCTTTCTACTTCCCCTTCCAGTGAACATAAGGATGAGTTTGAGGCAGAAAAGTCTGAATGAGGAAAGAGAAGTAAAAGAGGGGAAAAAAGAGGAAGTGACAGGTAAAGGCTCTGCAATGATATCTGAAACAGAAGAAAAAAAAATTAAAAGAAGATAATTGAAAAACCAGTGGTGCAGATTCAGAGATTAAAGAGATATTTGGAGGTTGAGAGAGTTTAAGATAGGTTGCTCCATAGCAAGCCTTGCAGCACTGTAATTCCCTGTGCTTTTCTCTCTGGCCATTGCTTCTGGCACTTGTTTCTCTTTTAACTACTTTAGACTACCTGGAAGGAGGCTGCTGGAAGTGCTGCATCAGTGAAGCATTCAGATCTGGGGGTAACAGTAATCCTCATCTCTCAAAACAATCCGTCTACTCAGCCAGAAAGTCATCTGGCAGGTTTTTATCTTGTCTTTAGATATCACGTATTTTTTTTGATCTTCTGATATCACAGATTAAACAGCAAGGCTCTGTGAGAGGGACTTTCCAACTTGTCAAAAGATAATAATACTGCTATTCAACAAAATGCACTTTGTAGCCTGTGCAGCAACACAAGTATTTTAAATGAAAGCCCATTTTTTCAGAAAGCATAGGTTTTATAAGCTACCTTATACCTCCCTCTATGTTGTAAGAATTCCAAGTAAATTTTGACACTCTCGGCATTTTGCATCACCTCACCAGAAACAAAGGAAAAAGTTAAACCTACAACAGGTTTTTTTACCTTAAGTCACGTGAAAGGTTAAGTCTTCTAATTACTTTTATCTAGTGATGTGGTTTTTCTACTAGACGGTTCCTGGTTATTCTTTTGCTACTAGTTTTAAAATGTTCATCATCTTTCTGTTTAATGATGCTCACCCCTAATGTCTTCACAAATCTTACACACACCTTTTAGCTAAGGGATAAGTCTGAATAGCTAAGAAAATGTGAAGCCTGCAAAACATAGCAAGTAAACCAGACTGCAAACAACTTTCCCTCCTGTGCACTTTCTGAGAGAGTAGCAGTACCTTCTGTTCTTTACGGGTGTAACATTAGCATCTTTGACAAGTGGTCTGTTTATTTCATGGAGAAGTAGCCTGAAGTCAGTAAGGACATTTTGAATACACAGGACTCATGCTCATACCCTTTATCTCCCAGATTTTCCTTGGCATTGGGCCACAGAATACATGCTATGCGACCATATGAATACAGGACAACTGTGATATCCAGAACTCTCAGGCTGGCTGTGGCATAGCTCTAAATCCCTTCTCTCTTTGGTTTGGACATGTACATTAAATCATGGCTAGCTCCCTGGTTTTTATCAAATTCTGTATCAAACCTGAGCAACTCACCTGGTGGAAAGTGTAGCTGAAACCGCTGCACTCTTTTTTTTGCGAGTATTGACTATTTTTCCACTGAAAATCTGTATTTTTAATGAAATGTTTCATCATATTTGATGCTCGGTTGCTACCCTGAAATAGAGTTTTGTGGAAGGATATGAGGAAGAAAGAGTAGGAGGTAAAGACAACAGTAGATTTTTGACAGTGTGCCCTAAGCCTTGAATGAATTGCTTGGAGCTATTCCATGGGAACCTTTTTACAGAGCCTTACATAATTTGAAATTGCAGTTTTCATCCTCACCATTAGCCATGAGCAAGGCCCAACTACTCAGGTGATATGAAGAGAGAATATTGTATTTCCTTCTTTACAAAAGTAGTTTGAACATAATATTTGGCATTCGCTCTAAAAGCTATCTGCTTTCTAATACCGATTTGTTGTTCTGTTCAGCAAGAGCTGTCACAACATTGTCAACATTATCAACAGTAAAAAGTAATTGAGCCTGTGAAGTTCTTCCAAAATAATGTCATCCAAGTCAGATCATCTGCTATGACAAACAGTATTTTCAGTCTGTTGGCCAGAAGTGTTCTCATTCATTTTGGAAAGCCGTCATTTCAACTTCGTATCCTTGTAGCACTGAATATTACTCTGTTATTTCTACATTGAACTTCAAGTGCATGTCTGTCAGAAGTGATTCAGAGTTATTTTGGGGTAATGCAATAAATATATCTAAATCAGGACAGCAGAACACTGGTGGCTGATTTTTGCATTAATGTATTTCCAACAACTGGCTGGGCTTTGCATGCAAGTAAAATCTCATTGTTATTCCATGATCAAAAAAAATCCAGAATTCCCAAAACATTAGAATTTCAGCAATAGCTGCTTTCCCTCAGTGTCAGTGCTGTAGAGTGAATGGTTGTGATGTCAAGAGAAAAAAAAACATAGCAACAAATGTTTGAGACTAGAAGTTTTATCTAGGCCTTTGTTCCAAAAAAATAGAGAAAGACTGCGGCAAGCATACATGTCCTGGTTTTCTAGCCATGAACAAGCATAGTTTCAACACTGTTCCTGAGTATACTGTCCATGATGAGACAATAAAAGATGGTTTTGCTTCCTTTATTTCACAGAATCATAGAATCACAGAAATATAGAATCATACAATCACACAGTGGTTTAGGCTGGAAGGGACCTCAAAAATCATCTAGTTTCAATCCCCTGCCATGGGCAGGGACACTTTCCACTGGACCAGGTTGCTCAAGTCCAACCTGCCCTTGAACACTTCCAGGAATGGGACACTCACAATTTCTCTGGTCAACATGTTCCATTCTCACCACCCACACAGTGAAGAAAATATAATTCTAAATTTGAGCTGTTGCTAATATGGCAATCATGCCCACAAAGTGTAAAAAAACGTTGCGGAGCTCTTCTGGTTGACTACATAAAAGGTACTTTTTGATTTGGGCCTTACGTCTGTCCTAGCTTTTTATTCTGTTTTTAATCAATGGAACAAAATTTTAAAATCTTCCCCCCCTCCCCCAGCTTTGAACCACCTCCAGAACACCATGTTCTGCAAATACAAAGGCTCACATCCTCCCACTAAAAAACGTTGCCAAGGGTTCTTTGTCTCACTATAGCAGCTCATTCTCACTTCTATCATGCCCTCTGCCTATTTGAGGAACCAGCTTCAGTTTCTGAGAATGATTACAAAGCACCTGCACCCTCAGTGCTATGGTGCACAAAGAAAATATGATTTCCTCATCAGCTTTTTTTTAAAAAAAGCAGTGCAGATAGGGTCACTTAATGTTTCACTGTTTGTCCTCACTTTGGGGTAGACACTGTACACTAAGCCCACTGTTCTTGCAGCTCTCGTGCAGCATCAGCTAGACCTGATGATGTGGGAAGCTCTGTCAAACCTCCCTACCTGTTCCTTGGGAAAACGCAACTTCAGGGGCTCTCCTGCCCTCCACTGATTCCTGATTGCCAGAGGAAAAAGAGGACTTCTTAGGACATCCTACTTTCCTGTGAAAGCCATGCTTCAGTTCACAGACACAACTTGAGTCAAAGACACATGGCACCAGCATAGTTTTCTGCCCATATCTGCTGTATTTACAACCTGCGCTTACAGCCAACCTGCATCCATGAGCACTATAGCCCTCAGCAAAGACCCTAGCCCATGGTGGCACAAGTTTGTTTCCTATAACAAGGCAGTAGTCAACAGCCTGTTGGGGCTGCAGGTCTCTTCCTGACTTTAAACCCTAATAGAGGACAGCTCCTACAAAGTGTGCTCACATTTCATTGGCAAGGAGCAGGAAGTATTCAGTATGATAAATCCTGCATGCTACATCTTTTTTTCATCTAAAATACTATCATGCACTCTTATCACAAGAGTGTATTTTGGATGCATCCAGGTGATGGTAAAAGATGTTTAACCTATTTTGTCCTGCAGAAGACAAGCAGTGTCTGTTGAGCTGAACCAAGGCTGATTAGGAAACACGTACAAAAATGCAGCTACAAGCAGGATTCAGAGGCTGTGAGGCTGCATTGTTCATTTTCATTCTAGTAACTCTGTGTGCATCCTTCATAACTAAGGACACCAGTAGCAGAAGATCTACAGCTTATTTAGACTCCTTGTAAAACCGTACCTGTTACACAAAATGTAAAATGTTTTAGAAAATATTTTCAAGAAAAATCTTTCATTCTAGCTGTGCATGTGTTCTTATGTGAACACAGGTAATGAAAAAATGTGTTACCAGCAATGCCAGTTCATCACTTTTCAGACTTAGCCTTTAACATTCAGGTCTACATATCCAAATATCTTGTAGCTGTAACTATTTCTATACTTGTAGGGAGCAATATTTTTGCATTAGTGATTTTATTTCAAAAATACTTTAGATATGGAAAAGTTGCGTTATGAATTCCGCAGTTAACATGCAAAATACATCACTAAGCTAGAAATAGGTGAAGCCTATTTTTCTGTCATTACACAGTTCATGAACCTCCTATGTTCTATGACTTCATGAACCTCACAGTAGTCCCACAAACTTCTTCAAAGTTACTTACAGGCTAAAAAGTGAATATTAGAATATGTTCCTTTATAAACAAGTAGGCCATACTTCGGTACATTTAAAATGATCCTGTTGCCCATGAAGAACCTTTTGTTTAATGGAGGTAAGGCAAAGTCAAGCACTGCTCAGCTGGATATGGCTCAGACCAAAGGGCACGTTTTCTCCACAGCACAGTCTGCAGCCCTGTTCCCACAGCTGGCAAGATGAGAGGACTGATGGTTTTGTATCACAGTTTTTTTTCTGTAAGCTTGATTTCTTTCTTACGGAAAACAAGGCAAAGAAGGCGGGGGAAAAATGGGAAGTGGGTGATGTACACCCAAGCTTTATCAGGACAAGGCTAGGACACGTACTTGGATTTGGCAGCTGAAACATGCTTTCAGGTCTCCAGCACAAAGCACCACAAATCTCATGGCACGTAACAGCACTTCAGACAGACATCGATTAATGTCAGGCTGATGTGAAATGAAAAGCTTCGTTTCAGTTTGTCAGATTGTGACTTTTTGATTTGGGCTGAGATGGCCTGAAACAAAACATTCTGTTCTAATTTTTCTCATTCTAAAACAATCTTTCCACCTTCCATAGCAACCTCTGGGCTTTATGCTATGGATATTTATTAAGCTGTTTTCTATAGCATGTAATGAGTCAGATAGAAAATCCTTGTCCACCTCCAGTTTTTTAATTGTTAAAATCTTCGACTAATGTCATCATAAAACATATGTTTAGACTGCAAATACTGAAACGCCCTCTCTTCTGCCCTGTCTGACTTCTTGATGACACAGAACATAATCTGACCTGCACAGTTTGACCAAAAGCTCAGCAGGCCTGGGGTATAACTTTAAAAAGCCACATTGAATCAAACCCATGTACCAGAAGCTCCTTCCCAATCACGCTGCTTTGTTCTTCAGAACAGGCTTATAAAAGTATTACTCTTCACCAAAACTGCATCAGAAAAAAATCACAGAGCTGCAGTACAAATGTTTTCAGCAGGATTTCCAAAATCCTTACCCTTAAGATATCTTAGGAGGATAAATTCCTTGCCATATGAGAAACACTTCTGGTTCAAAGTCACTTAGGCACTGCAAAATCCCCCTAAATTTGTGTAATTCTGCAACATATTTTACAATATGAATAGCAATTTGCAGCCACAAACTTAATTGGAGAAACAGCAAGAGAATGTGCCACATGTGAGAACTGTGGCTAAATCAGCATTTTCCTAGGAACTATCATCGACTGAGCAGTATTTAAACTCAGCAAAACTTGCTTCTCTGTGTTTCATGAAGCACCTCTGAACTCAGCTGAAAGTATTAAATAGATATTGTAAGAAGATTATCAGCATTCTTTATGTACCTTCTCCTATGAAGTCTCAGCTGTTGCTGTTTAGAATTGAAGTTTTGAAAGTGGTTACAATTTGTTTTTTAACTCTGCTGGGAAAAGCAAGGTCGTATATCGATTAAATACCTTTATTTGAGAAAAAAATGTGTTTGACTGCCAGGCCAGGCCATCTCCAAAGACCTCTACAGGCAAAGCTGAAAATAGTCTGTATTTGCAGTTGCACAAAGGCTTCATAGAACTGCAAGTAACTGTGAAGATGTTCCTCATTTGGCAAATAGCAGATCCAAGTAATTTTTGTCTATGCAGAGTTCTGCCAGCCCTAGATTAAGTACATGAATGATGTGAAAATGTTTTACACTGTGCAAAAATGTCACTTGAGCATAACTTAATTTGTACATTTCTCTAGAACTAGGAGAAACATCAACATTGCATTAGAGTCATGACAAATCATTCAGTTTTCTGGCTAAACAGCCACAGACTGATTAAGTTGCGCTTAAAGATTAGTATAGTCTATATATATTTTGAGCAATACCCTCAAAAATAATAGCATTAAACTATAATCTCAGTCATTATCCTTTTTTTCTTCTCAATAAAACAAGCAAAGTCTCCTAGAGTGAAGACATTATATAAATTGTACTGTTTAGTAATAGTAGTGCTCATTATGAGAGGCTTAATTATGGTCATCATTTAAAAAAAAAACCCAGTCTTGTCACAGAAAGCATAATAATGACTGTCTTTTTTAAAAAAAATTAATGAAACATTTTTTTCTCAGAAGGCATGAAGTCTACTAGTCCGCAAGGTGTCATCACTTTTATTTTCCTCTTTAAAAGAATTAATATTAATGAAAACTAGATCACAAATAATTGCAAAATGAGAGTCTTTTTCATACTGCAATTTGAATATGTTTGTTTACTTACAAGAAAAAACATGGAAATCCAAAAAAGAGTACAAAAGACAGTCATTTGTAGTTATGGAGGAATCATTTTGGACCAAGTTGTGCTCCCGTTTACACTGGTGCAAGTAAATGGAAAATTTAATTCTATTGCAATTTACAGCATAGTGGTTAGGGGTTTTCTTACTTCCAGGGACTATACATAATGCACGTAGTCAAAATTATAACTTACTGTGCGCTCCTCAAGGGAAGATGTGCTCTAGCACAGGAGACCCATGCAACGCCTATGCACAGAGCTTAAACAGTATTTATAGGTATGGGGCACAGGCTTTACAATACCCAGATTCCTTAGGATTAATTTTAGCAAGTCAGGAGGGTGGAAAGCAGATTTTAGCTTTCAGAAGAACTTATATTTTAATGTTTTGTAGCAGCCTTTAGTTGATGTGCAAATTGAATCACATCGCTTTTTAAAATAAAGCAATTTGTAGTGAGCTCACTGACATTTTACATGTCAGTTTTAATTCAGCAGTAGTAACTCTGAGTTTTGCAAAACATAGATTCTTCATTACAAGAGGCATTTTGTCCTTAGCTAACCTGCAAAACAGATTGGAGTGGTTTGCCTTTAAAGCTTCACAAAAGCTAGCCAGCTGTGTTTGCTTCCTGCAATCAATAAAAGGAAGAATACGGATAAAAAATGTTGCTCCATCATATCAAAAATCTGGCCTGTTTGTAACCAGCTTTGTCTGTGAGGGCTGGCTGTCATCTCTTTTGGGACCAAAGTCTACAGTGACTAGGCTTAGACTTGACTCAGAAATCTCTCACCCTTCCAGAATAAATTAGCAAACAACAACAACAAAAAAATGCTGGCAAAGAAAAGGTTTCAGAAGCTAGAGGTGTTAGGATAATTAAATGCATATTCCAGCGGTATTTATTTGGCAATGATTGGCTGAGGCCACTTACTGTGAAGAGTTGAATAGTTAATTCAAGTGCTAGGCATTTCCTAAAGGAGATGACCTTCAGGTCATATAATTGTAACAGTAATTTATTTAGTTGAAGAAACGAATATGTTCTCAACTAGCTTAGCAGGCGTTATAATAACACTACTGGGATTTATATTTGCTTATGTCACCCTGCTGTAAGGATGAAGTTACTGGATCTATTTTCCTGTATTTAGTCTCCCAGTTCATGATTCTTCACAGAAGAGATGTGAAGGTTTGCTCATCCTGATTAATAGGTGTCCAATCTTAATGCTGCAGATATTGGCATAATCACTCAAGGGACCTGAGGGACACACACACAGCAGTAATACTGGCAGAAGACAGTGCTACCTACTTAAATCTTTCTCATGCTGATTTTTTCCCTTATTACAGATTCTAGGGCTTCTCAAACTTAGCCCATAAATTGCTGCCTGATCTGAGATTATTCCACCACTGGGGCACTTGGAGTTTTATCACAGATATGTTATTCTGCTGGGATTTTTTTTTCCCCCCACTGCTTTAATCTGCTGTCACTATAAAATGGAAGAGCAGTAATTCATTTGACTGCACTCTACCTCAATACTGCTGCAACTCTCTGATCTAAACTTCTTAATGTTCTTCTCCTAATTTTCAAATGTTGACACATTTTCACAGTTCACTGGTCAGGGTACATGTCAAAGAGCGCATAATAGGCGTAATCTACCTACCCCACACCACAGCATGTGATTTATGGAAGCCTGCAATCTAGAGTTGTCCATTATCAGCAACTATCATCACAACTAAATCAGCCACCGTTATTTTGTAGAAATAGCTCCACGAAAGATCCAGGAGAAAAAAAAAAAAAAAAAAAGGTTTATTCAGGTTAATCAGTTAGCTTGCAAAGGTTCTCCGCGGCCAAGGTGAGAAGCGAGCCAGGCATGACTTTCTAAACTCTGCCAGGAGAGGTCTCTGCAGGACTCACTACTGCAGGAAGTTCAGGGCAGACCCGCTTTGTCTGATACCGCCCTTCCCCTCTGCGCTACACCGCGGGGAAAATGTGCAGGGCGCCAGTAACGCATGTTCCAAATCAACGCTATCTCTAGCTTCTAGGCAGCATGGTTGCATCGCATGCTACCATTTATTCAAATCAGAGGCTGTGAAGAAATCCTTTAGTGTTTAGAAACAGACTAATCAAGTTGTTAAGATAGGCTGGCTGAGTTGGTTTTATTCATTTCTAATAAATAACAATCATGTGCCCCACAAAACAGTGAGTGAAACAGAAAGAAGCATATCTTCCTAGGGTTCTCGTTTGTACTCTTTTCTAATTATGCAGGGCACTCACACCCGTGCTTTAATCTCTCACTTCTACACACACTTAAACATTTTATTGAGCAGAGCTGGAGGTCACTCAGCATGTGTGAGAAGGATTCCTTGATTACCTAATTCTCTGAGTCCTATATGGAACCTGCTCTCACTATTTCCCTGCTCTTGGGAAGGCTCCCGTAGCACTCTCACTAGTCAGAGGGGTTTTGAGGGGGTCATGGAAACCTGTGTCTTGTGAGTGGAGCTCCAGAGTGCATAACCTATAAAACTAAGAACTTCATATGATATAGAATAGATATTCAGAGTGTGCAACACGCATCTTTGTGTTTAATTTTCCATAGTATTTTGGCATCAGTGATGGGGTTGAATTTTTCATATAGATGCAGGTAATTTTTTAGCCAGTGTCATTTTACAAATTTTGTTTAGGAAAAGATATTTTCAAATGAAGCTTATTTTTCTCCTTTTAAACCACAATGTTGTACAACACTCTGCAGCGGCTTGGGAGAGAAGATGAAGAAATCAAAGAGCTGTTCAGTTCACTTCAGTCTCAAGCTCTCTATTAACAAAGAGAATTGATGAGAGGAAAAACTCAATGAGAGCTTTAAAGGCATAATAGAAAATATTTTATCAGCACTAAGCAGCACGTCTTCCGTTAACTGTTCAGTGTTTTGAAAGAAATTTATGGCAACAGAGAACAAGCAACTTTGATCAGGATACTTATGTTGGTGTTGGAACATGGATTTTAGCGGCTATCTGCAGACACTGGTGCTTGGAAGTTGACTGTTAATTGCAAGCAGGTTAAAATGTATTCTTTCTGCCTTGATTAAATTATGATATTTTATTGTAAAAAGATTATTTAGTGTTAAGGAAACAATAATCCTAAAAATTTTCTTTCCCAGTAGACTCTCATCCCCTCTTAAGCACTGCAAAGTGTTATTAATTTTCACTCTGTCTCAACTCAGACTCCACTGAGTGTGTGAGTCCTGCTGATGTTGCACCAAGGCCTCTGGGCCAACAAAAAGGCCTATGTGCACATTCACCTTCAAATTAATTGACTGACTTGTAGTCTTAAGAACAGCTGTGATAGTTATGGCTTGTTGCACAAAATGCAGTATTTTATTGGTGAAAGCACATTTTATTCAGGGTTCTACTTCTTCAAATGGAGTAATTTTGAAGAAGAGTTCTTATGTAGGTTATGGGTCCTGTTTAAAGCAAGTGTTGCAATGTTGTACAAAAGCAGTCTAAAACACTAAGGCTTACTGTATGGATTTTGCAGTGACTACTGTAATGTTCTGTGTTTTATGTAAGCATTTTGAGTTTATCAAGTTCAACATTAATTTAAACACTGGACTGGTGAATCCTGCAGTACCTAGTTAGATCCAGTGTTAGTGGGTAGAGCTTGGAGGAAATTTCTTCCACTCACACCAAATTTGGCCATGGTCTATAGTGGTAACAGCAAACTTCTTTATATGAGCTAATCAATAGTCAATACGTAATCTGTATGTAATAGAGCATATCTGTTCTATGGCAAGCCCAGTATTTTAACTTTGAGGTGGAAAGGTTGGAAGGGCAGGGTAGAGGAACTCTCTCCTTTCCCTCACTTAACCACTGGAAGAAGTACCAAAGACTAAGATGCTTCCTCACTTCTGCATTTCCATAGCCTGTCCTCCAAAGCCTCACTTCCTCTGGCCACACAGTTTGGTGGAGAACATTCCAACACCAGCACTGCTGCCCTCAACCTTAGTTTTCCTCAGTATAACAGCAGAATTCTTTTGCTCTCTGTACTCTTCCCACTGAAACCTCTGGGCAAGCAACAGTAGAAGGGAAAACTTTTCCTTCTGATTGTGTTGCTCATACAACCCAAAGTCAAGAGTTGCCCGGCTTGGCTGGGCTTTTTTGTCCATACTCTGTATTTTGTGTTATAACAATTCTACTGACAGCTGAAAAAACTGTCCTTTAGGGCTGTAGGCAGCTGCAGGGACAAAAGGGACAGAACAGCAGGGAAATTACGACATGAGGAAACTGTGATTTTTGTGGTGAAGCATGTATTGAGAATTCCTCAGGACTAGATTTCCCCTGGTGCATGCAAGCTTCTATTAGCATTGATGATACTTGGGCAGACATGTTTCCTAGGAAAAAATACATACCTTTGTGTCCAGGTACATGACCAGTAACCTTATGAGGAAATTTTCATGCTCTGTATCTTAACAGTAGATCCCAAGTTTCCCTGACACAGAGCACATTCTGCCTCTTGGTAGGAAAGACACTTTTCATCTGTATAGTGAAGACATGCTTGAGAGACATGAATTCAACACGGCAGTCTTGCTGAAATGAAAGTGTCATGAATTATATCAGCACATTTTTAATAAAATTCTCTTACCTTGATCAATCTATGCCCTTCAATTTAAAGCTGAGATTAATTCTCCAAGACACATTATGGTGCTGTATTAATACTTGAAATCATCTTATAAATGCTTGCTTTCATATTTGGCATAACTATTGTACCACTATAGAAACTGCTTCTATTGACCTTTAGATTAAAAATATGTTGATTATCATGATTGACACATTCATAATGACTCACTCTTGCCAAACACAGCATAACAACTTTTTAACATTCCCTTTTCTTTACAATTGCTTCCACTTTCATTATATGAAATATGGCTGTATTATATACCACCTCTCATTGCCTAACATGCTTTTTTCAGAGTTCAAGAAGATTTACATTTGGAGCTAAATGTTTCAGTGATTGCTCTGTTGGATTTCATTATACCAGTGTAGTTAATCAAAGCAAGTCTGGCCTTGCAACCATGATTCATTGTATGGTTTTTTGAACTTAAGTCATTTATACTGAATGAATATACACATTATCACCAAAGTACCAGATTTCCTTTAACAGCCTGCATGACACTACTGTAATGCCTTTGTAAACTGCTTTTGCCATGTGCGCGCTGCAGCTGCTTTTTTAATTTTCCTTTTTTTTTTGTTTGTTTGTTTTTTTGAGGAATTCACTGAAAGCCATTCTCTCTACCGGGGGAATGAGGGACTCACTGGGAGTGTAGTCAGTGCAAGGGAAATGGTATTCTCTTATGGTCCTAATGACAGCTATTACTCTATACACAGGAATATTTTCAGATCTGAACACTTTGTCTATGCAGCTGGGTGGTCTGCACAATACTTGTTAACAAGAAATCCCCAAAGAAGCATAACATGCTCAAGTTTGGGTGAGATTTATTCAACCACATGCTTTATAGCTGAATTCAGTTATGGATACGAGAATCACTGTCTTTAGTGCGGCTGAGAAAAGATTTTGCGGTTTCTGTTTCTTTCTCCTGGATAATCAAAAGCATGGTTTTGCCACCACTATTGAGAGGGCAAATTCTTTTACTCCTCAAGAATCTCCGGAGGCAAAGATTTAAGATAATAGCCCATGTAATTAGCCTGTGTTAGCTAATACTTCCTAACTAACTATTTTTCAGATAATTATACAGGCTAGGACCTGTCTCTAACATGCTGGCAGAGTTCAGTTAAAGCCTCACTAACCTCTTCTAAATGTTATAAATCAAACACACAGAGGTTTTTAGCTGCCTAGAGGTGAAGATGGGTGTTTAGTAAGATTTACCTAAATGTCTGAGTATGTCAGGTACTTAATTCCCATTGAAATCGAGTGACAGTACTTCAAATACTTCTGTAAATCAAGATGCTTGTGCTCGTCTATAATGGATTTTTTGAAATGTGTTAATGCGAGTACCTGCTATTATCATACTTTTATTCTCTGTCTGGACTGAACATATGTGATAGTCACACACTTTTAGTATAATGTGGAGGAAAGTAGCACTAGCAAAACCAGTTCTGATGACTCCCTAAATAAAAATCAGGCACGGCTGACTGTGGCATCTCTGCTTTCTAATCTCAGTTTATGCACAGCTGGTGCATTACAGCATACTCTGTGGGGTTCACCATTTCCATCACAGACAAAACACACTAGCTGTTAGATGTTAGGTGTGACTGTTTGAGTGAGAAGCCAGTCTGCATAAAAAGGAGACAACAATGGGGATTGCCCATTTTGGATCAGTTTTTTGGAAAAAGTACATGTGGCAGGCAGGGAGAAATTTCTAACCTTGTACAGGTGTCAGTGTGTTATTGTTCTATGAAAGCAGATGCCAGTTTCTAAACTGGATTACAGATAATTTCACACCTCATAGATTAAATAGTTATAAATTGATTGGATCCAGTTATGGGAGACTTTCTAGTCTAGAAGGATCCTCCACTTATCTAAGGGCCTCACAACAACTCTTCTGACCCAGCTCCTTTTAGCCTTTGTCACAGAAGAAGTATATTACAAAGTGAGAAGTGATTTCTGCCTCCTCAAGCAACCCTGAGGACAATGGTTAGCCAGCGCAGTGTGGAACAAAATCAATTTTGAGGACTATTGGATATCTGTTGCTACTGTCACTGGCCTAGTTTGTTACTTCCTAGAACTACTTTTCCTCTTAACAAAAGGTACCCAAGAGCATCAAACAATTACAAAAAGAGGAGACGAACAAATAGCATGCAAATAATCTGTCACTAGGGTTGTCTTTTTGTCTTCAGTGTCACTTATCTGCCTTACCAATAGCATGTTGTTAATTCATTCCCCTGTTTAAAAATGAGATTGTATTTTGCGTTGGCTACGTGATAATCACAATCCTTTTGTGTTTGCTTTCTATAGACATTTGAATGATTGCCTTTTACTGGTACAAATGGTCATAGAACACATGCTCCCCTACCACAAGCAGAGGTATTCAATGAAACTAAAAGTCGTTTTCACATGTGAAAATATTTCTTCCAGAAGTATATACTTGTTGTGTTCCAATCCATAAACAGAAAGAATACCTTGTGACTTATCATCTGTCTCGTCACAACTGACCAGCCAAACCGAGTTCTCAAATATTTGCAGATAATGGATTTGCATTAATCTAGAAGGGTTTTTTTGGCTTTTTTTTGTTTTTGTTTTTTTTTAAATTATTCCAAATTATAAATTAAGCTGAAAAAACTATGAGCTGTTTGCAGATATTCTGTTTGCAGAAAGAAGGAAACGTGTCTGATGAAATCTTCATTGCAAATTATTCACCAGTTTCAAACTGTAGTAAATGTTCAGATAAAAGATTTGTAAACTCATCAAGCATTCAACAAAATTCACCACCTCTGCTACACCTTGCTTTTTTTTTTTTTTTTGTTATGGAATTTCTGTCTGCAAAAATATATTTATGAATTTGAAAGATTCTACACACTTTACATTTACTAATAATTATTTACCAGTTAAAGCAAATCTATGTTACAGATAGATCTGTGCTGTTCTGTTTTACTGCTTCACTTCAAAGACATGTTAGTGTTGCACATAGCTTAATACTTTCTAGAATGTGTAGCTTAATTTCTTCCTAACACACATTCCAATACAAAAGGAGAAAACTATCCAGCGCTTCTGATTTTTAGTAAAAAAAATCAAAGTAGAAGGAAACATAAGGATCAATTTAGTTCAATCATCCTTTTAATTTTTTAGGATGAATTTGCTCTTTTATTTGACAAAAGACAATTCTAAGGCACATGTAAAAGTTTTTTAATTTTACTGAGTCATGATTTGAAAGTGTGACCTGTGCTCATCCAGGGTATTTGACTATTTGTTTTGGGTAAAACTGTTGCTATGATTTACATATGTAAAGATAGCTGTGAACTTTCCTACAGAATCTAATTGTGTAAAGACTCAACTAGACAGATAATCCCTACTGCAAGCCACTCAGGTGCATTGTAATAAGTAGAATAGCTATTTTTGGTGATTTTTTAAAATCCAAATAGTAGAATATAAAACTGTTGACATTTCATATCTGAGACAGAACTCACAGGTTGTTTTCCACAACAGCAGTTTCACTACAAAATATCTGTCTACATAATTTCCAGAAGTCTTTATAGGAAGTGACTGTAGTTTATGATAGGCTAGACAAAGGTTTATGGGGGGTCAGATAGCCTTTTTTAGGGAAGAAATCCAGAAGATCAGTTTGAAGATTACTTCTTTAATAAGAAATCCTGCATGTGGTGAAACACTGACAGCAAATACAGCATTAACTCAAAAGAGTAATATCACCCTTTCTTGTAAAACTTGCAAAGAATTTTACTGTGTGTCCTCCAGTATCAGTGAATAGTAAATAAAACGCGCTACAGTATATGGAAATATATTTTTAAAAATAATCCATTGTGAATACACATAATTTTTAAAACCCCACCCTCAATTCATCAGAAACATGACTGCTGAAGTCTGCACATTAAGAGGCAGGAAAAAAAACACTAGCAAAATTTTTCTGAAAGACACTGATAGTGTGTACACAAACCCTAACGCAACAGTAAGTACCTTACCAGATGGGGATAATAGAAGGGGGCTTATCAGGATTGATCTATTGTGTTGGGTATTTTGTTATTGCTTCACTTGTGTCTGTAGAAGATGTTCTAACATTTTACTCGCAATGACAACAGCATCCTGGCATCTGGGATCACTCTAGAATTGTTTACATTTACTAGGACAGATGCAGGCCACATTCCTAGATACATCCGGGATCTCTAACTGGTAAAGGCATTTTTCCTAGCCATCACAGTTAAGTGCCAGTGCCAGCCGCACTGTTTCCAGGCACTTGAGCACAGAGTGGATTGGTCTCTTACACACCCATGCATTCAGATGTATTTATCTGATTACAGTAATCTATAAAAACCAAATGTTTACCAAGTGCATGTGGAGATCTCAGGTAGGATGAGTCACATTTCTCCTTTTCCACCTTCAGTGATTCTGCTATTTGACTCATGATAAGCACCAATTATCAAAATCAGGCATTTGAAAATCGGCATCTAATGATATAGAAATGTGTCTTACTAATTTTGGATTTAAGGCACATGCACATATATGAATGATCATTTCAGTTATACTTATTTTCACTAAGGCTGACTGCCATTAAATTAAGAAAATGTTGTTTCAAGGTACAAATAAAAAGCCGAATGGCACACTCAGGACCACCTGTATTCTCTGGCTCAGCACATCATGTGGCAAGCACCTTGGAATACACTTCAGAGTATTACAAACAACATACCCTTTCATCAGTTGCATTTCAATGTACTACAAAAGACTTGTTGCTAAGACTACACAGGACCAAATGAACAAGAAATATCCTTACAATTATTAGGGTGTCATGGTTTAAACTCAGTCACAGTACCATGCAGTACCACGCAGTACCACGCAGTGGCTCACTCCCTCTCCACCCTCTCCATTTCTCCACTCCCCCCCCCCCCAGGTAAGATGGGGAGGAGAATCAAAAGAATGTAAACCCCATGGGTTGATAAGAACAGTTTAACAACTAAAATAAAGTATAATATAATATCAATACTAATAAGGGAAATAATAAGGGGAGAGAATATAAAACTAAAAGAAGAAAGGGAAACAAACAGTAAACACAAGAAATGCACAATACAATTGCTCACTACCAGCCAACTGATACTCAGCCCAACCCAAGCAGCAATCAGTTTTAAAGATGAAGTTTTAAAAATGAACAAAGCCCAAGGAGAGATAAGCCATCTCCATGCTATAGGCTGCAAGACTGTAAGTTTTTCTATCACTACCTGCATGCTCAAAATTGTTGAGTTCCCTCTCATTTCAAAGGCCACACTGCAGAAGTCTCGCTAATGCAGTGGGCGGGATTACAAACCAGCCTGAGCAAGTGAAGGGTAAGAAGAGATGGACCACTTTCTCTACATTTTAGAGAAATGGGTAATTTCTGGAGCTGGAGAACTTCCTTTGGAGGCAGTGCATTCTGAGGGTATTACCACACAAAGACCTAAACACAGCCGCTTCATTGAGTTTGAGTGAATCAGTATGGACAACTAAGAAGACTGCCTCAGGGTGTGGCATGCCAGAGTGGGAACAGGAGAATTTAATGCAAGGCCATGAGGTGGACGCCTCTTTGGGGTGGCCTCAGAGATCAAATGCCCAGCATCAGAAAACTTTTCGTTAATGTTTCATGTGAGTCAATGGGAAAATTCATCTGCTTTAATAATCAACATTTCCTTAAATCCTCTCTTGAAAAGGGTCAAGGGATACAGGCAATAAAGGACATGTGAGAGAGAACAAATGAAGAAACCACAGAAGAAGTTATTCAACGCAATTATATGCTTCAGTTATTTTAGCAAAAGAAACATGCAAAACCAAAACATTCTAAAAATACCCTATATTTAATTCTTTATGTGTGTTTTGCTTGTTTCTTATAGAAACAGTCTGTCCTGCATTATTATTGCCACTAGTTAATTATTATTATTTTTCTTGGAAGAGCACATTTATTTCGTCTGACCCAAGGGGAAGTATGCTTAGAGGTAAACTATTTTTGCAATGGTTAGCCCTTTTCCTTATATTCTTCTATTTTGCTGAAATTAACATAAGTATTTAAGCTGGCAAAGGGATTTTAGTAGTATGCATATAAAGGTTTCTTGGCTCACAATAAAGATTTCTACAATCAAAACTAATCTATCTTTCAGACTTTCATAACAGCTTTTGTAAATACAAAATTTGGAACAAAAAGCCCCCCTGCCTCAAATTTCTTATTCCTAATAAAACACAAAAGAGAAAAACATCATCACCACCCTCCTCCTCTTTATACACCTTATTATAGCCATCATCAAGCTGGTTTTACATTCTATTTACTTATTTTTCACAAAATCTCTTGGGACCTATCCGGTATTACCTTCAATGAACATCTCCAGTAAACAGGACATTTAAGTGCATTTCTGTTGTTCTGGCTTGTTGCAGCTGTTTACTTGATTGGATCACATGCTGCTTTGATCATTTAAAAGAGAAAAGGTTTTACAGAAAATATGCCGGAATGCTTTGCAATAGCAAACTAAGGAAACACACGTATTTATTGTGTCTGTTTTCTTGCTAATGTATCAGTTTTAAAACATCTCGGAGATTGCAGAATCCTTCCCCACACATGCACACCTTCCAATCTTCTTGACTTTGAAGGTTCAAGGTTAATCACTTCTGTTGCATAAAGAATGAATTCTTCCCTATGATGAAAATCTCCTGAGGTTAATTTGGAAGGGCACTTGAGTTAGGGCCTGCCATGGAGTACTTCAAGTTACACCAGTCATGATCTTGAAACATTAATCTGTTGGTCTGCTGCTAGCCTAGGGTAAGGCAATTGTATTACTGATACCTACAAACAAGACTGGTGCTTTCTGCTTTCTTGGTGGTTTTATGTCTTCAGTCTGATCTTCTGGCTGGAGTATGAATATATGGTTAATTTTATGGAGTTTGCAATAAGAACAGTAACTTGAAAACAGCCTTAGAAATGGAAAGAAATGAAGTTTTGAGAGTAAATCTACGCATACTTTAGGTAAAACAACAGATTAGTATACTGAAAGCTGTGAAGGCTGGTTGTTTGCCCTGGTTTCAGCAGGAACATAGCTTTCTTCCTAGTAGCTGGTTCAGTGCCCTGTTTTGGCTTTAGTCTGAGAACAATGATAATAACACACAGATGTTTTAGATGTTGCCAAGTAATGCCTACCCCTATTAAGGACTTTTCAGTCTCTCATGCTCTGCCAGTGAGGAGGGGCACAGGAAGCTGTGAGGAAGCAGAGACAGGACACCTGACCCAAACTAGCCAAAGGGGTATTGCATATCACAGAACGTCATGCCCAATATATTAAACTGGGGGGAGTGACTGACTGCTGCTCGTGTGAGGCTGAGCATCAGTCAGCGAGTGATGACCAACTGCATTGTGCACCACTTGTGTTTTCTGAATTTTTGTTTCTCTTTTTTTTTGCTCTTCCCTATTATCAGTATTGTTACTGTTGGAAATATTTCTATTATCACTATATTTTACTTTATTTCAATTATCATACTGTTTTTATCTTAACCCATGGGGTTTACATTCTTTCTATTCTCCTCCCCAGCCTGCACAGGGAGAGTGACAGGGGGGCTGAGAGAGTGGCTGTTTGGTACTTAGTGGCTGTCTGGGTTTAAACCATGGCATTGTTCTATCCCATATAGGGATTTCATTATGTCTCAATGCATGAGAGTGAAAATTGGATAAATTTGGGCTGCTCAGTCTAAAACGGCATGCCAGTAGCAAAGAGAAGAGAGCACAGTCATCTTCAGTCTACCTTTCCCTCCTCATTCCAATTACTAGACATAGATATTAGCTAGTCATATCCCATAATATTGCAATCTGTAAGTAAGTGACATGATACTACATTTCCAACTTAAGTTTTCTAATGAATCATGGAGTCATAGAATGGTTTGGGTTGGAAAGGACCTTAAAGATCATCTAGTTCCAAACCCTTTACCATTGGCTGGGACACCTTCTACCACACCAGGCTGCTCAAAGCCCCATTCAACCTGGAATGAAATAATAAAAATTATCCTGCTTTTATTTTAGAAAATTGTTCCACAATCCGGAAGAAGTGAAGGTCAAATTTTAATAAATGGAAGTTGAAGGATCACACTTGAGAGGTGGCCAACAAAAACCTCATGAAGTTCAACAAAGCAAAGTGCAAGGCACCTGGGTCTACACCTACACTAGGCACAACTACAGGTTGGGTAGAGAAGTGATCCAAAGCAGCCCTGCGGAGAAGGTCTTGGAGGTGTTGGTCAATAAGAAACTGAACATAAGCCGGCTTCAGTGTGCACTCATAGCCCAGAAACCAACTGCACTGAAAAACAACAATGTGGTTGGTGACAGTCAGCATGGCTTCACTAAGGGGAAATCCTGCCTGACCAATTTGGTGGCCTTCTATGATGGGGCTATGGAAATGATGGATGGGGTAGAGCAGTTGATGTCATCTACCTGGACTTGTGCAAAGCGTTCAACACTGTCCCTCACGACATCCTTGTCTCTAAATTGGAGAGACATCAATTTGATAGGTGGACCGCTTGGTGGATAAAGAACTGGCTGGATGGCCGCATGCAAAGAGTTGTGGTCAATGGCTCGGTGTCCAGCTAGAGACCAGTAATGAGTGGTGTCCCTCAGGGAGAGGTGTTGGGACCAGGCTTGTTCAACACCTTTGTCAGTGACATGGACAGTGGGATTGAGTACGCCTTCAGCAAGTTTGCCAATTACACCAAGCTGTGTGGTTCGGTTGATACGCTGGAGGGAAGGAATGCCATCCAGAGGGACCTTAACACACTTGTTAGGTGGGCTGATGCCAACCTTATGAAGTTTAACCATGCCAAGTGGAAGGTCCTGCACCTGGGTCGGAGCAATCCCAAGCACAGCTACAGGTTGGGCAGAGGAGATTCAGAGCAGTCCTGCGAAGAGGGACTTGGGGGTGTTGGTCAATGAGAAACTGAACATGAGCCGGCTTCAGTGTGCACTTGCAGCCCAGGAGGCCAGCCATATCCTGGGCTGCATCAAAAGGAGGGTGGCCAGCAGGTTGAAGGAGGTGATCCTGCCCCTCTACTCTGCTCTTGTGAGACCGCACTTGGAGTATTGTGTGCAGTTCTGGTGTCCTCAACATAAGAATCATAGACGTTTAGCATAGAATCAAGGACATGGAACTGTTGGAACAAGTCCAGAGGAGGGCCACGAGGATGATCAGGGGACTGGAGCACCTCCCGTATG
>WYDI02035269.1:0-125287 GCA_009867235.2 Psittacus erithacus
TGTTATGTTATGTTATGTTATGTTATGTTATGTTATGTTATGTTATGTTATGTTATGTTATGTTATGTTATGTTATGATGGATCAAACCTTCAGGTAGTAAAGTCAACCTAAGTCTGTTGAAGTCACTTTGATACTGGTTTACTCAGGTAAGTACAGGACCACATTCTGTCTTAGAGCTACCAAATACATTGAACATTCAGAAGGAAAAGCTTTTAGACGTTTGACCTGTAATGCAACATTTAATTAATTCTTAATTTCTTAAAAAATAAGAAATCCTTGTCAATATTTTCATAATTTTCTTTGTCATGCTGCAACATAGTTACAAAACCATATTGGCAAAGGAAACAAAAGAGCACAATACAAGTTTCTACCTTTTGGGACTTCACAGAATATTGCAAACATTTTGTAGGAAAGATAAGAAAAATTGATTGCCACTGCCAGTTTTATCAAGCTGCTGTTCTTTGTGCAATATTAAAAGACAATTATATCTTAAACTACATCTCTCACTGGTTAAATATAGTCTTAAATGCATTGCCTACAGGAAGTGTTGCATAAAACTGGAGCTATGGGTAACTGCTGTGAGCAGGCTGAGCATGGCTGCAGACCTTGGGTCAGTAAGATGAGGACTGTTTTTTGGGAGTTAGAAATAAGGATTACCCCTTGGAATTACTTTTATTTCCTTTTCTTTTTTCACTGTGCTTAAAGTTAAAGCACACGTTCTAAACATATGCACGTAACATTTACCCTTGCATAACATTTACCTAAAATGTAAATCCCAGCCTCACTGAGGAATCCTGGCAGATAACTAACAGCAGCAGAAAGCAGCAGAGTGATCTGCTATTTCCTGAGCGCAATATTCCTACACACTGCTTTTCCTTACAGAGCAGCATGATAGGTATTTAGGATGAAGTTGGGGTGGTTAGGGTTTTTTTTCATACTGAATCTGTCCCTTCCAACTGCTTCACACGGGCAAATTCTAGTAACTTCATTTTGCTGGGACGACTTCCAGATGGGTAAGGCATCCTTTTAGTTTGATTCTGGAGTAAAGATGACTATAAAGCTATGTTTCACAAAGCTACTTTCAAATGGCTGACAAAATCTGCAGGGTTTACACTTCTAGTAGATAGGCACCTAAAGAAACTGAATAGTAACCTTAGTTTGGCTTTTTGTTTAATGTTACAACTCAGGGATTATTTTACTATTTCAGTGAATCTCAAGAACTATACATATTTTTCCCCAATGGTAATCACTGCCATTAGTGAGGATGTTGAAGCCAGGCCCAGTCTCTGGAGACATAGGGCCAAACATGACCCGCCCTACCGGGCATGGGAGGACATCTACATCTTGTCACACAGTCTGGTTCAGGAGGGGACACTGGGGCTCTCACATCCGCCAAGGCTGTGCCTGGTCTGTGAGGGGACACCAGGGCTGTCACGGCCACCAGGGCTGTGGGTGGTCTGTGAAGGGACACCGGGGCTGTCACACACAACATGGCTGTGGATGGTCTGTGAGGAGACACCAGGGCTGTCACATCCACTATGGCTGAGCCTGGTCTGTGAGGGGACACTGAGGCTGTCACATCCACCATGGCTGAGCCTGGTCTGTGAGGGGCACTGGGCTGTTACACCCACCATGGCTGTGCCTGGTCTGTGAGGAGATACTTACTCAGCATGGAGCCATTTCTGTCAGCCTTTGAAGTTTCACTTACCGGCTCCCGCCGACCCAGTTCATTTTCTGCTGCTGAGGAAGGAGGGAGAGCTGCCATGTGTGGCGCTGGGGATAGAGAGCAGAGGCAATGGCCACCACAGGGATGGTTTCCCACTGCCCAGCAGCGCCACAGGGCCCTCCTGCAGGGCCGCCTCCTCCCTCGGAGCACTGAGGCAGCTGCTCTCCGTGCCCCCAGGCTGCCTGGTGCTGGCAGAGAGGAGGGAGAGGATGGAACCAGGACAGACAGCAGAAGAAGCACGAAGGAAGCCAGGCAGGGCAGGAGGGGATGCTCTGGTTGCTGCCATCCTTCCTCTACCACTGGCACTTCCATAGAGGCTGCTGCCACAAGCCTTTTTGCAAAGGAACCACAAGCCCCTTGCTGTCGTAAGTGAACTTACATTGTTTGAGTGGGTTACACGCTGTTGATGTTTTGTCTTTCATGCCAAGCTTATCACTGCTATAATTCCCATAATTTTTAAGGCAAACAAGAAGTATCTTCTTCACCATCCTGCTCTTCCTCAGGTATTTCAGTATTTCAGTTCAGTGTGAAGTTTCTAATATGCATCATTGCTTTTGGAGCTGCCTGATGAGCTTTTGTGCACAACTAGAGACAAACCCTTGAGGAGGGATGCAGAGCTAGAGGTGTTCCCTGTGCTCCTGGGGCACCTCAGCTCCCCTTACTCCTTTCCATTGGACACTTTCATTGTTTCAGCAAGTGAAGGCACCCATTTACAAACTAATCATTAAAATTCTATATTAATCTTTTCCTGTGCTGTTTCTTTACTGAGTTATCCTTAGCCTAACTTTTTCCAGGGCGTTAGTACTGACTGCTATTAGTACAACAATGTGAAGAGTGCTCAGATCAGACATTACGAGCCCAATATTAAAAACTACCCTAGGTTTTGGGGTTTTTTATTGGGTTTTGTTTTTTTTTTTTCTAATACGTTTAATTTTGCTAGTGTGTTTATAGAATCCATGCCTAAGAGATTATAGAAGTGAAAAGACCTACTTCTCTAAAATATCACCAATTAAACTGAATGAACTTATTGGGCAGAATGTTTTACTATTGAGATATCGCTCGTATTTCTGATTAGTATGCATAACTACTTCCTGTAGTAACACTAGATTAAAATCTTCATAGTCAAATATATCTATTTTAAGTGTGCGTGCCTCTACAGTTAATATGATGGACGTCAAACTGAAAGATTATTTAACTAATGTCATCACCTGAAATAATTCTCTTTATTTTGTTTGCATTTCCATCTAGTGTAAATGTTTAACTTGTTAATACTATGCCTAAGAGGTAGTTTGAGGCATGACATCATCAAACCCCTTTTGTTTTTCTAACATGGTATTTTCTGTACCACCCTTACTCTTACTCTTGTACAGCATTATCTGGATTTAAAGGAAAACACTGCACTTTTCTTTGTGTTTGATTCATTGAATCTGGTAGTTTGTAGAATCCAGGAAAGTGATGTGGCATGGCAGCTTCAATTAATTCTTTTTTCAATATAAGAAACCTTCATTCATCAGAATAACTATCTATCTCATGTCCCTTTGTTAAGGAAGAATTATACAGGTTCTTCTTCAGAACAGCTTTCCAACCCTCAGCACTTGAGTTTTCCCCTCCAACATGCTTTTTCATTATGAGATCAGCTCTAGATACAAATGACATAGCAGAGCAGTCCAAAGCAGTGTAACTATCTATCTGACATAACCCCATTCCTCCAGGAAGGCTAGTGTTAACACACTGATCATGCAGCTGTTGGCACCCAACTTTGAGTAAGTCCTCACAGAACTCCTATATAATCAGAGAGAGGAGAGTCCTCCGATGGGTGACTCAGAGCACCCAAGTTAGGTTCCTACTCTATTTCCCAACACCGAGAGAGGAAGCAGCTAAGTTTGATAACTGAATGGTGCAAAGTGAGGGTGTGCCACTGTCTGCAGCATTATTGTACCCTCGAGATTTGAACACCCTTCTTTCTGTAAGCAGGACAGTCTTTCCCTTGAGTAAATGTACACTGCTTATGTAAAGTCTTACACTCACTGAAGACAGTGAGAGAGTAAGAGAGAGAAGATGTATTTCCAAGCAATTTCTCAGAACTGACTGCAAATGATTCTCATGTTTCTTTATGAATCTTCCACTTCACAGCAAGTGTCCTCCTCTAATGCTCATTAGAACAAAGAAAGAGATCGTCAAACAGATGAACGTGCAGTAAAATCCAAAAACTTCAGAGTAACTGAAATTCTTGCAATCCCCTATCAGGGTGGGAATATCTAGTACTTTTAAATGCCAGGATACACTTACTTAGGTGCCTAAATATTGACCTAATTATCTAATGCTAGGAATGCGTGACTGAAAAAAACCAAGTCCGTTCCAAGTGAAAGCTTTTGTTTGGCAAACCCAATACTTAAACTCCATTTAGAGTTGTGCGGTTCTTCCAGCCAATGCTCCTCTGCCCATTCTTTTCCTTGAGAGACCAGCTTACAGAGAAATACAGTAATACTATCCTTATGGTGTTCTATACTAACCTGGTTGGTGGCTTCACCCTAAAAGAGTTATTTTCAAAAGACAGCTGTGCTACTGCAAAGTCATGATAGAGTCTGAGGAGGTTTAAAACAAAAGACAAAACTTTTTTTAAAAGCAAAGTTTCCCGTTTAAAAAGTAGCTCCCCTTAAAAAACAGAACTCTTTCAGTTAATTTAATGAAAAGTCCTTTCCCCATTCACCTTTAAATGACAGAGTCCTTTTTTTTATTTACCCTAAGGGCATCAGTTCAAAGAATTCTAGAAACTTCAGAAAGCCCAAGGATTTTTATATTTCAGCACAAAAAAATAATCTTCAGCCTAACAGCTATAGAAAAACACAGCGGGCTTCCTTATGTTTATGTACAGGCATCAGTATTAGATTAGAAAAATTGCTCTATCAGATGATTAGCATTCATTTGGTATGAGCCCCCAGTTTAAATACCTACAACATATATTGAAATCAATGACAATGCATTCAATAGATCAGTTTTGCTCCTGATGTGTTGGCAACAGTGTGGTAAGATACCACCTTTTGTGGTTGTTTTTCCTGACACGTGCTCCTTGCTGAGCTAGATTCATTACATGAGGTCTGAAGGAGTTGAGTGAGCATAAATGGAACGGGATGATGCCATTAGCCGGAAGACTGGATTGTAGAGAGGCTAAATAGTTTCCAAACACAGCAAACCAGCCACCTCAGGGAGAGGCACATGACCTACATGGGTTGAAATTCAAAGCCCAGTTGAGAAAAACATGGGATTCGCTCTATCTGTCAAACCACCAGCCAGGGCAGTACCATTGACAACAGTTTATTGACACATTGCTATATGAAGCAGATGCCATTCTTAGGTGGCATTATTTAGATGGAATTATTTTTTTATAGAATAAGTCCTCAAGCTTGACAGAGAACAATGCATATCTCACACTGGAATTACCACTTTTTAGAAACAGTATTTCTGCAAAAAGCTACAAAGACCAAAGAATCCTCTGTAGTGCTAAATTCTAGTAAGGGAAAATAGTGAGGCTTGTTAAAAACAAATCAGGAGAGGGGGCTAAAAGAATTAAATGCTTACATGTGGCTAGGAGAAAGCTGAAGGATACCAGACTTGAAACAGAGACAGTCTGAACTATAGCAAAAAGCTACACTGCATTCAAAGATAACAGAAAGGAACATGAACTTTGATAAACATAAAAATACAATTAGACAGGCCAAAAAGAATGTGGAAAACAGCAAGGCAAAGGTAAATCATCAGGTTATTATTTGTGTAAGTTTACATGATTTCAAGAAAGGCCTGAAAGCCTTGGACAAGTAAAGTACTTGGAAGACTAGAATGTTTCACAGCAAAATCTCTCAGTCTCATGAAATTCTCACAGCTGAAACTGGCCAGAGGTTGGGAGGTAGCATCAAATGTAATTACAATTCTTTTTCTTCCTTGGATATCTGCTTAGAGCTATTGTTAGAGACAGACTACTGTGCTCAGTGGAGCACTGGCCTGAACCAGTCTGCTTATTCTTAATATTTAGAAGTCTCCCAAATAAGAGTTAATGAATAAATTGCAATAGTCAATCTTTTCGTTGTCATAGCTACCAGCTGCAAACCCTCACATAAATTCTTGAAGCATGACAAAAGGATGGCAGCAGATCCCATATTTGGGGTGAAGGAGCAGGATGGATTATTTTTGTGGATTGATTCCTGCCCGCACTTTTTCTGAGTACAACACTGGCTCTGCTGCAAGAAGTGCCAATATAGCCATTGTTTATTGATACCAACATGTGATCTTACCACTTACACCTGTACTACTGCACTTGGCATGCAGCTTGCTTAAGTGTTTCCAATTCACTTGAGAAAAGGATTAATAAAGTAATGTTAGCATTTTCTTCAAATGATCTGAGAACAGAAACCTTCACAGAAACTGGCAAACAAAAGTAACATATTTGAGACTTCTGAAGGTGTGAAACAGACAACTGTATTTTTCTGGAATTGCTGCGTTCAGCTGAGTTATCTGTACGGAATAAGAAATAGATTTAAAACAGAAATTAAAAAAAAATCCAGATACAAAAGGGTTTAAGTATTAAAGCCTAAATATGAAAAGTGTAATTCTCTTTCTGAGATCATTAGTTAACAGCTTGCTGTGGTTGGAGCAGCTAACACTGACCTTCTCTATCCTTGGCCTTTTCCCTCTCCCTCTGTCTCTGTAAAGGGGAAACAACTTGTTTACATTTCTTTCTAGAACTGTATTCTCTGCAGAATCACTGTTCTCAGAACTGTTTGTGATCAGTTTGTTATTGATTTTCCCACCAGCCATATTACTCAAATCCCTCAGGGTAAATTCTCATAGCCTACAAGTCATGAAGGCTTTAAACTTACAGCAGTAAATGTGTATCTCCCTAAAACAAAGTAAGGGGAAATGGATGACTGGTGAAGGATGACCCCCTCATTCACACCATCTCTGTGGTGCCTATGCTCAGGAGCCAAACAAGAGAACAGGGTCATCCCATTTACCCGCCTGGGTAGCATGCAGTCTCATTACTATCAGAACAGTTGGAACCAGCTGCTCGGTAGGCTCAGGCCAGTCTCACCACAGCGACCCTTCCTCAACAAGCCTCCATACGTGCCATGTTAAAACTGCAGCTTCTTGCTTGGCTTATGTCTCCAGATCCTAAACAACTTAGTGTCTGGATATTCTACTGAGGTATGTGACTATAGCCAACAGCTTCTTTATAACAGCCAGAATAAGCAGACAATTTCTGCTGCTACAAATTTGAAATCAAAGGTCAGGTATCTTATCACTCTTTTCCAATGAAAAGGTTCAATTTGTCATTGGCTTGCCTTGATGTTGCAAACTAATTCTTATGTAAGTGATGATATTAACGCCAACAGAAACTTTGGACGTATTTCAGAGTAACGTATTTCCTTGAATGATGGCTTGTATGATCACCCTGTGCTGAATCTGGCTCAGCGTCCTACTATTCCTGTATGTAAACATACAGTTCAAAATACCAGAAAAAAACAGACATTCCTAGCTCACCATATTAAAGTACATATTTCAGAAATTAATTATAGTTCAGTATTAGTATGTAATTGAAAATAACTGTCACAGTGTGGATTCTTATGTTACAAGTTTCACATATACTTCATCCACATATAAGTAGCTATGTACTCTATGCATGATCTTTTAAGTATTTAAATGTTAAATATCCCAAACAGCGATGATATAAAATGCATCATTTATATCTACTTCTTAGTACCTTTATTTTTTTATATTGTACGTCTTCATGGAACTGTGGGTAACTCCACAAGCAGCAAGGAAATTCCAGCTTATTGCAAAGAGTGATGTTACAGCCATTGGACACTGTGTTATGAGCACGCAAGACATTGCATAAAAGGCCTTTTGCTTCAGAAATTGCACGTTTTATTTTTTCAAACAAAAAATTATCACTGAGCAAGGCTAATGGATACCTTTCACATAATAACCTGCATGTTCCAATTCCACTATCATCTTCCAACGAAGCCACAAAGTTGTGCAAGGGCTGAAGTGGGAGCCAGTAGGCATAAAACAGAAGAGCAAAAAGAGGCATCAGCATTGCCATGATTACATTCCAGTTCATTCATGTCCAAATATTCATGGAGTTTAGCCAGTTTGGTATTCATTGTTTCCATTTCTGCTTTGTCGTTGTATCTCGGCAGAAATCATTTCTATAGACAGCGATTCTGTTACTTCAGTCATCAGAGAAGCACCATTTGGATAACAAACAATTTTATTTTTTTTAGTTGGGAGAAAAATAATGGCATTGTTTTGGTGGAATAGTGACTTACAATACTGAAAAATTATTACAGAATATTAAATAATTATAAACCAAGGATAAGCTCCTCTTACTCTTCCTCCTCAGTTACTGGTGCTTATATTCAGAAAACACACACAAGTTATTTCACTATGTTTGAATAAAACCAACCACGTAATAATAATAATAAAAAAATAATCACTTGGCACTAAAAGAAAAGTATCTGGTTCTCTTTAAGAGAATAAACCCCAAAATATTCTGGTTCTAATACCAACATCCCCCCAGTCCCACAGCCTTATTTACTCAAACTTCTCTGATTGCACTTATCTTACAAAGTTTTTAAAATGAAGTCAGTAGACATTGTGGAGACAACAGAGCACTAAATGCTGTATGAGTACTACTGCAGCTTTGGTAATTATTTTTTCCAGTAATACTGAGAAATTTTATTATGACTAAGTGTAGTAAAATTGTTACCTTCACCACTAAAAATATAAAAACCTACCACCTCATGTTCCATAAAGAGGAGTTTGTGCATGGATTACAGCCCTGGACTGTGGCAGAACAAAACCCTCAAGGCAGTAAGAACAGAAGACGGTGAAAACAACAGTTTAGGCTTTTCTCCATGCTTTCAAAAGAAGAAAATGTGCTGCTTTTAGTGACTGAAACACTGCACAGACAGATTTACTTTAATTAAATGTTCCCACAGATCTGTCTGTGGGGTGTACATCTGTGCTTACCGCCAAGTCGCCAAAAGCTTCAGTCCTGTGTATCTTGTGAAGTGAAAGGTCAGCAGATATGCAGAACCAAAAGAGATCTGTGAACTTTCCCCTTGGTAAGAAAATGCTACAGTAATGGAATATTGAAAATTACTGTGGTTTGGCAAAATCTAAGAGCATGCTGTGATACACACAAGCCAGAATGGGAAGTATCCAATTGGAGATCATGACAAACAAACCCTCAGCAAAGCAATTTCTTAGCCAGTGTATCTTGTGTCTTTGTGTGCTGAAAAACCTTTCTATTTGATTGACAAAATAATATGCATTTAATCCAGGCCTGCCTACAAAGTGAATGTTAGCTGTACTGCTAAGATCCAGATTTTGACAACATTTTCCTAGCTTGAGAGTTGTGCATTAAAAAAAAAACAAACCCAAACTACAAGGACCTCTATCCAGATCTCTAGCCAGTCCTCACTGTCAAAGTCTAATAAGCTCCAAGATTACCCCACATCTTCTCTATGCAACTGCTGAGCCCACTGCGGACACAATTTGTGCAACCTCCTTGGAAGAAGTGGGAAATACACCTTACTTGGTCACGTCTTGCTGATCTTGGCTCACTGAGCTTTTTGGAAGGCACCTGGATGTTTTGCTAAGCGGTGCCTGATTTTTAAGGCAAAGCTCTCTCAAATCAAAGATATTATTTCTTCATCCTGAAGCTTATGCAGCTATCTAAACATCACTACACTCTGTCCAAAGAGAGCCGTTTTGTATCAGTAATGTGACTTAACTCTGCGAATGCCAAGTTGCAGTGAGGCATGCGGCCTCATTCTCCATGTCCAGAAGGCTGGACTTCTCAGCACCCCTGGAAACGCCTATTAGCACATTCTTCAAACCTGCTTTTACACACACATGCTAAAACTAAGGCTCTGTGATGCCACAGCTGATGCGGTGACCAAATTACTGCATTTTCAAAGTGTGAAAAGATCCAAGGTACTTTTAAGTACTCTGATCTTCCCCCTGCAATTTCAAATACAGTACCTTTTCCACACCAATGAAGAAATAATAAATTAGGAAAACAGAAAATCAAAGTAGCAAGACAACTGCCTTCACAGATAATTCCTTTGTGCAAATTTAGCCTGGTTTTGCCGCAGGGCCCATGCGACTCGGTCGGGCTTGTTTTTGTCCAATACTGCTTCAGGAGCACAATACCGGTTTCCTTTTGACGAGAAGACAGGAAATAAATTACGCGTGTTTAGACAGCGCTACCCCGGAGGCGCCGTGCTGTGGGGCCCCGCCGCAGCCGCCCCGCCAAGGCCATCCCCCGGCGCCGGCCCAGGCTGCCCTCACCCCGGGTACCCGACTGAGCCCCACCCGCGGCCACGTTACCGCCCCCAGCCCCGCGGGAGGACTCGGGCGGGTGACAGGACTGCCGCAAGGCCTGAGCTCACCCCGTCCTCGCCGTCCCCCGCGCCCCCCCGTGCCGCTGGCGGGGCCGGGGCCGGGGCCGGAGGCGGTGCCTGCTCCGCAGGACAGGCGGAAGGAAAGGGCCGGCGGTAGCGGGAGGCGAGCCGGAGCGCTACCGGGCCGAGCTCTGGGCGATCAACGGTGCAGCTGGGCCGCGCCCCGGGGAACTCGCTGCGAACCCGGGGCCGCGTGCCGGGGAAACCGCGCTGCTGTGGCCGGGGCCAGGCCCTGACCGAGCGGTGGAGGCTGGGGCGCGGGGAGCCGGGCCGCTGCCGGAGCCGCCCCGCGCGGCGCAGCCAATGGTGGTCGGCGGGGCGGGCTGCGCGGCCCCGGGTTGCGTTGTGCAACGCGCCGCTCTTTGAAGGCTCCCATCGCCCCTGGGAGGCAGGGCTCATTCGGCATCTGTCACGGCGGGGCGGGTGGCGGGCGGCCGGGGTTGCTGGCAGCTCGATGTAGACCCGGCGGGGCCGACATTCCCGCTGGGCGTGAGCCGCCCCCGGTAGGAGCGGCGCGGAGGAGTGTCTGCGGCCGGGCAGGATGACCCACATGCTGCATGCGGCTGCCCGGCGGGTGCAATGGGACAGGACCAGCGCTGCGAAGAGGGCTGCGTGCCTGGTGGCTGCAGCGTATGGGCTCAGGGTCCTCTACCCCATCATCCGCAGGCGCATGAAGCGGGCGGGCTGCGGGAGCGGCCCACAGGATGCCGGCCGGGCTGAAACGAGTCGGGAGGCGCCGCGCTCCGCCGGCAGCCGGGAGAAAGCCTCCCCGGCAGTGGACGCAGAATTCTTCCAGCAGCTGCTGGAACTTCGCAAGCTGTTCTTCCCAAAGCTGGTGAGCTCCGAGCTGGGCTTGCTCTGCCTCCACTCGGTAGCTCTGGTTTCCAGGACCTTCCTTTCCATCTATGTGGCCGCCCTCGATGGGAAAATTGTGAAGAGCATCGTGGAAAAAAAGCCTAGGAGCTTTGTCTTCAAGTTGATCAAATGGCTGATGATTGCAATCCCAGCCACTTTCGTGAACAGCACCATACGATACCTGGAGTGCAAGCTGGCCCTTGCCTTCCGCACGCGCCTAGTGGATCACGCCTATAAGACCTACTTTGCCAACCAGACTTACTACAGAGTGATCAGCATGGATGGGCGGCTGGCCAACCCTGACCAGTCCCTCACCGAGGACATCATGATGTTCTCACAATCCGTGGCACATCTCTACTCCAACCTCACCAAGCCCATCCTGGACGTCGTGCTCACCTCCTACACCCTCATCCGCACAGCGCGGTCACGGGGGGCTAACCCCATCGGGCCCACAGTCCTGGCCGGGCTTGTCGTCTATGCTACGGCCCGTGTGCTCAAAGCCTGCTCGCCCAAGTTTGGTAAGCTGGTGGCTGAGGAGGCTCACAAGAAGGGCTATCTGCGTTTCATGCATTCACGCGTAATTGCCAACGTGGAAGAGATCGCCTTTTACCGCGGGCACAAGGTAAGAAGGAGAGAACTAGGAGGATATTGGGGTCAGTCCTGCAGTGCCGGAGCCGACTCGTGCTTCCCCTGCTGCCCTCCCTGAGCACTTTGGGCCCCTCTGACATTTAAACCTGTTTACAGCAAGCACTTCCCATTTCTTAGGAAAATGCTGTCTCACAGGCAGTATCTGGGGGGAGCAGACCGTAGTTCCCTTGTGCTCTGACAGTGTTCCTGTTTTGCAGCTGTATCTTTTTCTTTTCTGGAGAGCTAATCTCAGTTGTTTTTCCCCACCCAGTCCATGCTGCTTAACTTTTCCAGGCTTTGTTGTTTTAGTTTTTTTCACCCATGTTTATGAACTACCAGATTTAATGCTGCAGAAATAGCAACCAGGGCACACCAGAAAGTCTAAGGGAAAACTCAAGTGATAGTACAGGGAGCACTGCAACCTTTGACACTCTTCTGCATAGCTAAGCAAAGATGCAGTCATCAGAGTCTTAAAATAGCTTAAGTACAGTACTCTAGCAGGCACTGTTACATAAACTAATAGCTTGTTTTAAAGCTGCCTTATTAAGGAACTCTGTATTTTTATTAGAAGTTAATTTTGGCTGTAACACCTTTAAAACACGAATTAGAAAACCAAGTTGTTTCATGTAAGGTCAAAATGGAAGCTGGAAAGCAGCCTGCAGAACTACTCTTTTAGTCCAAGCAGTGGTTATATAACGTAAATGGTTTATTTTGGTAGAAGCAGTTGTTCTCAAAAGCTGCCTGTAGTCATGTTTTAAGTGCAGCTAAATTAAACATTTGTTTCTCCCAATTCCTACATATACTGGCTTGAACTGAATGCAGTTTATCGTGGTGGCTTGCATCTGTCTTTGACTTGTTTAACCTCTTGGCATAGTTCCCTCTTCCTCCAGACTGCTTACAAAAAACAAGCAGTGTTGCGTTTCAGGAATCAGCTCTGCAACTTTAAGTCATTGGAGATAATTGATCCCCAAACACTTTCTAATATGAGGAGTTTCATTTGCTGTGAAACTCAACAGCTGCAGCTTTCTTAAAAATGATGTGGAATCAATCTTATTTTGATTGTTAGAATCAGCTGTTGTGACTGGCTTGTATATCATTCTTGTGTACATGTCAGAGATCTTAAAAGAGCTGAAAACCTGCCAATGTTCTATCAAGGGACAATGGCATAAATAAGAAGCAGATCCACTGACTTCCATAAAGCTGTTGCATTTTTGCTGCGAGACAGCAGCATTGTGAAAATAGCAGATGTGGCTCAGAAGTCTCAGCTATGGGTACCCAATTATTTCCTGCAGTGAGTGAACGTGTCTTGTATAACATGTGCGTCTTACATGCATTTTATCAATTGCTCTGTTTTGTTTTAATTGTAGGTAGAAATGAAACAACTGCAAAAAAGCTACAAAGCTTTGGCTGATCAAATAAATCTCATTTTGTCCAAACGTTTATGGTACATCATGTTAGAGCAGTTCCTGATGAAGTATGTTTGGAGTAGCTGTGGTATGATTATGGTCGCTGTGCCCATCATCACTGCAACAGGATTTGCAGATGGCGGTAATACCATTTTTCACTTAATTTCTAAATGTTTATTTAAATTTACATCCACAAAAGACTTTATTTCCCCTGAATGCTATTCATATTTATTTATTTTTCCCAGACTTTGTTATAGTGTCCATGTCTTGTGTGTAACTTTCAAGCACAGCAAGTCAGCTGAGGGAAGAGCCACACAAAAGATCCAATTTTGAACATAAACCTGATAAACAGCATGAATTCAGGACTTAAAGGATCCTTATGTCATATGAGATTGTGATAATTGCAGGTTCTTTTTACTAGCCACTGTTGGGATGGCAGGCTGATTTTTGCAGCATCTCCTGCTATGTTATAAAATGATACTGTTAACTTCCCTGTACTGCTTATCTCCTCCTTCCATAAACCATAGTGTAATTATAAATAATTATTCTCTTAAGTGTTGAGCTGTTAGGAACTGCTGTTTTTCCCTGACTTGCTGGGCGAAGAGAAAGCGATATTCAGATTCCAGGCTTGGATGGTATGATCTCTGACATCCTATCACAACTTTCCAGGAAATGAAATGAGGCTCAAGTGGTATTGTTATTGCAGATGCTATATATAAAAATGAGAGGGAGAGAGCAGAAATAAAGGTAATTAAGGAGATGCAGTGAAAGTAAGTGGGGAAGTTTGCCTCAACAGGCTTCCTTATGCCCAATTACAACCATACAATATGTTACAAATTCCATACAGTTCTTTAAGCATGGATTCTACAATGTGTGTAGAAGGATCATTTCTAAGTTGGATATATTTAATAAGGAAAAAGTGAATTCTTTTCCTTGCAGATCTTGTTAGTTATATTCCAAATCGGGGTTGTCCTGCTGGACAAACTTGGTTTGATCTGTAGGATGACACCCTGCAGCCGCCATGTGGTTTAGCTTACCTGCTGTTGTACAGGTGCACGGTGTTGGTACACAGGTGGTGTTCAGCTGTCTGAGCCACTGCCCAGCACATTGATCAGGAGAGTGCTGTGTCAGAACCCTGTCTGGCTTCCTGGTAGCAGCTTAAAAGTAGGAGGCCCTATTCCAAACAGAAGAGTTTGTACAAGGACATTTCACCATATCAGGAGGTCCTATTCCAAACAGAAGTGCTTGTACAAAGCCATTTCACCTCACCATGAAGGTTATCAGCACAACAGAAAAAGTGATAAGAAGTCTTTCTGCTAAGACAGGAATGAGTACAGTCAAGAAAAAGATTGTTTAACCACAACTGTAAATATCTTCCTGGTATTACAGCATGAATAAAAAAAAAAGACGTGTATTCATGCTAAGCTAAATAACATTCCTGTTACTCATGAGTATTCTTTTGAGAAATGCTTTTCAAATGTGGGAGAAAAGCAAGACGCAGTGATGGCTCATGTTGTAAAGCAGAAGAATGTTTGCCACCAGAAACCTAAACTGTTAAAGCAGCGGGATTATTATAGAGTCCCAAGACATGGAGCGCAAACATAATACTGAAAAAGCACCACTGTCAAGACCAGTTCAAAGTATAACAGGTATTCAAAGAATCAAGCAGACCTGAACTTACCGTTGGCCTGAATGGGAAAACAGTGCTTTGTACCTCAGCAGGTCAGATGCAAGTATGTTCATATCTGAAGGAAGAGGTGGTGGATTTATTACTTTAGGATAAGTCACCAGAATCAGGAATATGCAAAAAACTGGTACCATGACTGGAGATAAAAGGTGTAAAGCAGTAGGTTTTGTACATTTCTTCAGAGGAAAAAAAAAAATAAAATCCTGCAATAAAAAGAAATGACAGTGATATTTCTGAGTGAAATTTGCTAATTCTGTTACTTATTTCAGGGAAGAAATTAACTAGCAAGGCCAAGATTCACATTTGATAGCTTTTCTCATTCTTGTTTTATTAAACCATTGGTGTTCCAAACGTGTCTCTCATCAGTTTGTGGAAAGCAACTATTTTTGGAAGCAAGACTTTGATTTCTCTAGACATGGTGAACGCTTATCTTTGTTTATAAAACAACTATGACTATCAGTTACATAAATGAAGATGAAGAAGGAAATACTAGATTCTGTATGAGATGGAGGCAGCCTGTCTGTCCTGTTAGAATGCACTACTTCAAACACAAGAGGCCAGCCATATGAAATACGTTTTGGACAAGTTAAAGAAAAGTAATCTTGATGGACTAGGCATATAATATAAGAGCTTGTGGTTTGGAACAGTGACATCCTCATAAATGCTATGTAATATTAATTTTTCAAATACCCTTAAAATGACTGAGGAAGTAGTTTGTAGAGTTCACTAAACTCTTGCTAGATGAGCTAGCCTGGGTGCTGGAAGCACCCCTCAGTAAATTCTGCATTTACATATAGGAGGAATGCTGCTTTAGTGTAGTTAAACCATACCTGATTCCTAAAGGATTTAACTCTGGTGGTTCATCAGAAGATGAAACCATCAAAAGATCAGCAAAACCTGCTTCTCTGAGAAGTAAGAAACAAGTTTCAGTTTGTTTTTTACTAGTGAATTACCTGAATTCTCTCTATTCCCTGACTTCATTCTTCTTGGATTGGAAATGTTTTTTTTTTTTTAAGTAAATGAGAACTACACAAGCAAGGATTTTGTAATCTCTTTGCAAAAGGTTTTCTGTCTTTTCTTGGTTTGTTTTTTAACTCATGCCTCTCTGTGTCTAGGGTGGCTAGATTGCATACAACCAATTGACAGTGTACTGATGTAGAATCAATTCATTAAAATTGTTGTAAAAAACCCCACATGAGGCCAGGGTGTGTAACTGAAAACAGTACAACATTTAGATTTAAATAGTAAAGACAGATACATCTGGCTTTGGTACTGCATGTAGATTTCTAGACAACGGATTTCTAGAATCTAATCTTGTCAGGGAGTTGAGACAGTCACTCACCAAATAAAAGAATACTGTTTTTTGTACTCTTGCATTGCTTGATCTAACCCATAAAATTTACAATTGCTTTACACCTGCTGGGAATTCCTCATAGATTTTCTTAACCATCAGCGCTGTGCAAACGTCACAGAGGATGTTAATATATAATAATACAGGAGCTGCAACGCTGGATCCACCTATTACCTTGCCTGGCCTGGTGCCTAGCAGCAACTTAGTGTAAAAAAACCCTCAAAAACTTAAAAAACCTTTACAAACTTAAGAAAAAAAATATAAATATCCAGACCCTGTTCTGCAACAGACTTGGGCAATAGATAAAGATACCTCTGAAGTCGTGTGATGCAGAAGGCCCTTGAGACCTTTCATTCTAAATATTGCATGTGAAAAATCTGTAAGAGTTGTTTACTACACGTTGTTTTCTTCGTTTTTGTAGATGCAACTAGTAAGACTTAAAGAATCTTCAGTCTTAAAATATTCAGCCACTTATTTTTAAATCTTGATTAGTTCAAGAAGCAAGCCTTACAAGTTGACTGTTGTATAAATCTTTAGGTCACATAGTAGCAAGAGTACAGATGTATATATATATTACATGGAAGTGTATTTATTTCATATGTATCTTCTATAATTTCTGTTCTTTCCTGTTTTTCTGATGCTGCTGCCATGTTCTTATGGGACAGCTCCTTTCTTTAAAACAGGAATTTTTTTTGCTAATAGGACACAATGTCATAAACAAGCCAGCATAACTTTGTTCTGAGGTCTGATGAGAAGGGAAACTGTGTTGTAGGAGAGAGGTATCCCACTTAAACCATGCCTTTGATAATAAGAGAGCTTATTGCTTGTTATAGAAATATAATCATGTTGCCAAATTTCCATCAGTATGAGTGTTTCCTTTTAGATGAAGTCAGTAAATAAGGCCGAAAATGAATAATGGTGAAAACAGTCAAAATTTTATTAAAAATCTTCTTTAGATCATTGCTTAGGTTTCACTTTTTTCTTATTTTGAAAAATTCAGGTTGAATAAATATATATTAAAAGAAAATTATCTGAGTAGACAAATATTATAAAAGGATTAGATGTTTTGCATAAGAAGATGAATTGTGCATCCTCCCACTTATTCTTTGTAACTAAGCTATCTGTGCTAGTTACATTCACCAGTTGTTTTTGAAAGGTTGTCTTTGTAGAGATAACCTTTTCTTAATTGAAAAGCTGCTCTCTGCTGGCTCACATTCGAATCAATTTCATTTGTAGAGATAATTTTAAAATTAATTTTTTAACAGAAACCTTTTTTTACTTTCAGAATTGGAAGATGGCCAGAAACAGGCAATGGTTAGTGAAAGAACAGAAGCTTTTACTACATCCCGAAACTTGCTGATCTCTGCAGCAGATGCTATTGAAAGAATTATGTCTTCATACAAAGAGGTACTATACAACTGTCAGACATGAAAAAGAAAAAAAAAAGTAAAAAAGAATTTACATTTAATATAGAATGTAAAATAACCCAATAGAATTTGCTGTTTTTAAAGGCAAATTCCATTGCAATTAAATCCATGGAGATCTTTGAACTGATAGTTTGATCTTTAGAGCTAAGTTGACAGAAAGTCTAAAGTGCACAGCTGCCAGCATGGTGCAACATGTAAGTATCATTTTTAATACCTGTGTTCAGATGCCATTAGAGAGCAATAGAAGTTCCTGGAATGGGAATAATAAAGGTTCAAATTCCTCCTCTGTTGGGAGCACAGACCTCAATTCAGACTGCCTGTCTACAGTGTTTGGGTAATCTTCTATGGGACGTGTCACAGAATCACAGAATGGTTTGGGTTGGAAGGGGCCTTTAAATATCACCTAATTCCAAACCTCCCTGCAATGAGCAGGGGTATCTTCCACTGGATGAGGTTGCTCAGCCCGGTCCAACCTGACCTTGAATGTTACCAGGGATGGGGCATCTACCGCCTCTCTGGGCAACCTGTTCCAGTCATGTTTTGTATGAAACAAAAAGAGAATTAAATACTTTTTTCTGGCCATCTAAACTATAGGGCCTGTTCAGTGTCCTGTAAACCTGTTAAACTGTAAGTAATTTTGGAAAGTAGAGAAATTTCAGCAAAAAAAGAAAATCCACCTTGGGACAGCAAATAGTCTGCAAGTACAAGAAGTTAATCTGGAACATCAGAGATGTTGTTTCAGGTCCTTACCAAATGGCAGTGACGCTGGGCTTTCGTATGTGGTCTCTCCTGGAGGTTTCTCTCGGTGCTGGCTGTTAAGCAAAAGAAAAGTGAGGCAGTGCTGTTATTCTCCTCAACATTTCCTTCTGAATCTTGTTTATGCATTTGTTATTTGGTTTATGCTTGTCCCTTTGGTGGTGACTCCTTTTCCCAGTGCAGTGCGAGGAGGCACACGTTAGCTTAGGCAGCTAATCAAAAACTATGGATTCTGTTACTTGGAGTCCAGCCATGATAGCTACAACTTTGTAAATTGGAGGAGGAGGGGTAATATGGCACCTTCAGATAATGGACTCTCACAAAGCCAGAGTCATTTTTTTTTCAAAGAGTTCAAATGGGCTGTGATTTAGACCTATGCTGCTTTAGCTGTTCCCCTGCTTGGCCTCTGCTCTCAAGATACTGCCAGATAACCTATTATACAGTGGTATAATTTCTGTTTTATTTTCAACATTGAAGTAATTTATATAATGTACACGAGGACTTGCAAACACTGTGGTTTTATTTTTGGAAACAAAAATACCCACAAAGAAGTAGAAACAACTGGACAAATTCACTTTGTGGGATGTAGAATCTCACATAGTGAGATTTTAATCCAGACAGCATGAGATCAAAGACCAGTTCTGTGAATTTCCATCTTAATTTTACATATATACTTCTCTTCAAGGGACACTGTGGTACTTTTATCACACGGTCATTTGTATTTCTTGATTCAGGGAGTTTCCAAAGGTCAGTGTACTTCAGTCCACGTCAAATGGCAGTGAATTTCCAGTTCTTGCTCACCTGACCCACCAAAGCAGCCTTCTTCCAGTCAGTATAATTCAACATGTAGATGAGGTGGGCTCAACTTTTCTTTGCAGGTGGTAGTATTTACTGTTTTGGCAAAGTGAGTTTGTAGGGTCATGGTTTAGAAACTTATTACAAGTTATGTTTATTCTGGGGCGCAGTAGTACACATTTTGTCCATCACATGCAGGATTCTCTCCATCAAATGCTAATGCTGATGCTGTGCAAAGAACTCAGTCCTAGCATGAGCTCCTGCTGAAATTGATAGGAAGACTCCAGTGTGGAGAATGATGTTACAGCTCCTGTGTGCTACCTACTGCCACAAGTGGTGTTAGTTCAATACATTTCACAGATGTTAATGCAATTACCAATAGTGCAAAGCAGTGTATAGCTGATGAAGTTGAAGCACTGAGTGACTACCCTTTTTTAACTGAGTTTTTCAATATATTTCATATTTGTTAACCTCCAGTGGCATGATGACCATGTGGCCAGAACCAGCACTCGCTTCTGAATCTGGCACAACTAGTGAAATTTATTTAGGATTTTATATTGGAATTAAGTATGCCATAACAGGTGAACTCAGTCATGAGGTGCATGTGTTTAACCACAGCAGCCTAATGATTTTATAATCTTACACTCATCTTCTTGCTCCTCTTGTCTTGCTGTCTGCATTCAGTGTAAAAATTCGTCCTTTAAAAAACATCTAATAATACATGATAAAAATAATAGTAAACACGTAATAATGCATAATAAATAAGATGCCTGAGTTTAATTCTTTCCTGCTAGTGGATGGAGGCAGTTCTCTGGGAGCTCTTGATGGTGTCGCTGCCCATGAATAGGAAGTTATCAGGTCCAGAGATCTCTTGTTTTTGTCTTTACCAAGTGGAAGTTGTGACAAAAGGACCAAAAAATAAAAGGGAGAAAGCCTTTTAAGAGACTTTACCTTCTTAAAAATGCCCTGTTCTAATCTGAGGTCTCAGATGTAGCTTGGGTACTCTAGCACACAGTTGACTGAAAAGTAATTTCTTTTTTGCACCGCATTTTAGATTAGGATGCTCTGGTATGACCTGCTTTACACAGAGAAGCACACCTTTCTCACAGAAGGTTTCATGAATACAGGGAAGTAAACACATAATTATAGATGGCATTTTTTCTTCTGTGGACCTTTATTTTTCTGGGAAATGCAGGGATTTGTTTTTCTCATGTATGATAGGCTCTCTGTTTTCAGATATGCTAACAGCTGTTCTATGCTTGTTGAAATCTCTACTGATCCATGGGAAAGAGCAGCCCCTGCAACCTCCTCATTTACTAGAGCTATCATAGCTTACATTGGCTGAAATCTGGCCCCTTTAAACTGTCTCTGTCTGCAGGCTGGCAGGAGCTGTGGGTGGCAAATGGGTTAACACAGAATCTCAAGGAATGAAAATTAATAGGTGTCCAAAGACGTATCATTGATCATTCCGGAATAGCATTTGAGAATTGTCAGCACAGAATAGCTAGGAATATTTTTCATGAATCTTTGGCCAAAAATTTAATTTCCAGAATTTGTGGAGTATAACTGAAATGAGACATTTGCTCTTTCTCAGGTTACTGAGCTAGCAGGCTACACTGCACGTGTCTACAACATGTTTTCAGTCTTTGATGAGGTGAAGAGAGGCATCTACAGAAGAAATGCTGTTATTCAAGAGTCTGAAAACAACAGCAAGAATGAAGATAAAGCAGAATTGCACATTGAAGGGCCCTTAGAAATCAAAGGTAATTAACTCATATTTGTGTGCATTTCTGTGTCTGTGGGGCCAGTGCAGTAGAACAGGAGGTGAACATAGGTTTTGTTTCTGCAGCAAATCAGCCTCTCAGCCTTAATACCCCAGAGAGTATGTTGCCTTCCATTTTAACCTCCTGCTGTTTTGTAACTGTGTTTATGCATTGCTTCTCTAATACACAAAATTGCTCAATTGTTTTCTGTAAATCTTTCAGTGAAAAAGGCATTTCAACTATACTGTAATTGGTGGTGATATTATTCTTACATGGACAGTGCCTGCTTTCCTCAGACACCTCATTTTTTTTTCAGAAAGTGAGACTGTAAGATCTTCGTGTTCAAACACTTCATTACTTTGGGGGTAGGAGGGAGAGACACATTGGTTCAGTAGCTTCTGACAAAAATATGACTTTGTTTTCAGCGACTAAAAATCAGCCAGTGCTCATTTTTTCATAATTAAGTGGGAATTTTCAACGGAAAATGAAAGTCTTAACAACTTCACACTTCCCCATACCACTCAAATGATCTGATAATGCATACCTTATCCTTGCTGTCCCTGTCCTGGATCTTTCTGATGCTATCATTTTTCTCCACCGTCCCCAAAGCATTTTCTGTGTACAAACATTTCTTACTGTGCTCCATTATGTGTCACCTCTGTCTTCCTTTTGTGTCCAGCTTCAATGTGAAGTATTTAAAGGCAGCTTTTGCAGTGGGCTTTTTCTAATTTTCCCAACAGATCCCTTCTGCTTCTTCCCTCTGTGGTTTTGAAAAACCTCGTTCCCTCCTTTTTGGCTTCTGAAAACTTAAACCTCAGTAGAGTTGAAGGCACCAAAGTGCTTTTTATGAAATAACTTTTTTCAGCAATTTCAACAGTGCTGTCCTTCAGTTTAGATTTCTCAAAGGTTCTTCATAACAAACAATCTGATTGCAGCATGGTGGTTAGCTGTGGAAATAGCTGATGTCTTAATCTTGTAGATCTTGGTAATATTTGGCTGACATTAAAAGAAATGGCATTTTGTAGCTGTACAGAATTTGTCATGTACAAGAAACAAAGTTTGTGATTCCTGGAGCAACAAAGCAATCTGGGGGCTCTTTCTAGATACGCTTGCATATCTGAACTGTATTTGACTTGAAAGCAAAACCCAGTACAGTTCAGCTATGTAAGCATGCTGTTCACGTTCCCTTTGGGTCTAATATATATATGCCTCATTCCTTTTTTCTTTGCAGCCTTTTCCCAAGACTTGATTCTACTACAGTCACTCATTTCATTCAGCCTGAATTCCTTCTAAGTTGTGGTGGCTAGCATTTGTTCCTAAGTGGTTGTAGGCTCTCAGAGGCAGCCAGCGAAGCTCAAGCATTGTGCACATGGGCTTAAGTAGAATTTAGGTAGGATGAATCTAGGCCACAAGCTGTACACTTTCTGTGACAAGTTCCATTGTCTTTTGGTCTTGATACTTGAGAAATCCCTGCAAAGTGGATTTGTATGTGGATAAAAGTACACGTGCTCACATATGTGTATGTGTCCACATTGTCAGAAAATAAAAATCTTAATATTCAGCTTCCCCAAAGGCTCTTTGAACGCATACTACTCACTTGCTTTTGAATCATTGTCATGGTGCTAAAACCAGGACAATATCCTATATAAGTTTATGTAATTGAGGGAGATTTGTTTTGTGCCTTGCCTTTACTGTTGTCAATAAAAGCATTGCAAAAATATGAAAATTAGAATATTTTTAACAGATAATAGTATTGCCTTTTACATGGTGTATCTAATAATTCCAAATTTTAAAGTTGAAATAGAATTTTGTACATCTTGTACAAATACTGCCAAATTGTATTTCTGATTACACATAAATATGCTTTAAAAGCATTCAAACACTGTGAAGTTAGGAAATGAGAATTAAGTTTACATAATACTTAGCTTAATATTTTTTCTCATAGATTTATTTTAATTGGAATTTCTGCACTGTATCCAAATATTTTTTTTTTAACAGCAAAACTGTCTTGTTCCCCATAATCTCATGTTGGACACCACGGAACTGTTTTAAATAAAACTTGATTTAGGAATAAAGGAGTGCTTGGGCTCATACATGGCACAGAAATTTTTGCCAGGTTGTTACAGTTTGGCAAAGTCAGAAGCAATTGAACAAAGAGCCTTTTAATGGGAAATGTAAAACTAGCCTTAACTGAAGGAAATGCTGCCATGTCCTTTTGTAATAAACTCAACTTTTCCTTAGCTCCATTTTCTTTGTTCTGATTAATCTAAGTTATAAAAGAAGCAGCCTTCTAGTACAAAGAGAAATCCCTTTCCTTTACGTCTTGTCTGTAAAGGTAATTTCTGATACTCATCTAGGAGCCTGGCTGTTTGGTTTCTCTTAGAAAAGCCCATTAACAGGCAAAGAGTCGGCTTAATTTATTTTTTCTGTTCCAGAATAATTTATTTCAAAGTCCTTATGTTACAGAGTACCCAAATGTCTGCTGGAGATTGTACATTTAAATTGGCCAGAAATCCAAATAGTAAGTGTAGCTACTGCAGTAAAATGTTATATGGGTTTCTGCAAATACTTACAAGACACGTTTACAGTGTCTGTGGCTTCAAAAAGACATGGAAGTGAGCCATTAAATGTTTTCTCCGTCGCTCTTGTTGCTGAAGGAGACTGAGCTGGGCTCCGAGTTTGAGAGCTGCTAGTAAAAGTAGATTCCATTTTCTGATTAAATCCTCAAGAGAAGGTAAACTGGGCTGCCTGTGGCTAGGCTGTCCTTGAACTTTTTTACCAGCTGATATTAACTATCTATTAAAACCAAAATACAGTACATACAGGTAGATTGTGAATAAACATGTCTTTATAGTGCATTTTGTATTTATGATGCATACTGTGCATTATATTTTGGTCAAATTTAGAATTCATTGCACGCTCTTGGCTACTGCTGGCAGTGTCTTTCTGACTAGCTGAGATTTAGTATCCAGATTTTCCACTAGGGGAACCTGGAGCACATGAAAGAGTGGCTTGAAACTCACCAAGTTGTACTTCTCAGCCATGCACTGAGACTGTCACATATTGTTGCTTAATGAAGGGTTTCACAAACTCTTTTTTTTTTTCCTTTCTAGGGCAAGTTATTGATGTTGATCATGGCATTATTTGTGAAAATGTTCCTATTATTACTCCGAATGGCGATGTGGTGGTTTCCAGACTGAACTTCAAAGTAAGATGATATGCAGGAATCTTCTGATTGTTGCCATCACATTAACATAAACAGCCCAGAATTCATGTACCTTATGTTAAGTACTTGGAGAAGCATATGGATAGAAGGGCAAGTCCAGAAAGGTAGGCATAGTAGCTCAACAGAGGCAGACATATGTAGTTTATCCTGCTCAAAGAAAGAGAAGAGAGGACTTCTGGTGCTGTGGCCAAGGGAAAACTGACCTGAGATTTTCAAAGGTGCATATGGGAGTCTGCATCCATCTATTCTTAATTTCAGTGAAATTTGGATGCTTTACTCACGCAGGTTCCTTTAAAAGTCTGCATTCACAGCACTGGCGAAAAAATGAATCTGTAGTTTTGCTTCGTCATCACAAAGAGCAGTACTAATAGTTGATAGCATAGTTCACAAGCCTAACTGTGGAGTCTTTACTCAGTAAAAACTTGCATTGTTTTTAAAAAGCTATTCCAGTTACCACTTGGTCCCTGCTCACAGTTTTGCTGGATCACCTTTACTGAAATACTCACATATATATCCTAATCTTATGTATCAGTGCGGGTGATACCATTTTAAAAAAGAGTTGGAGTTACCACAACACTAACATGAGTAATTCCAGCAGGTCCCTTAATTTAGCTAAAGCAGAGTGTTCCTCTTGCCCCCTCTGTTGGTATAGGAGTTAGCAAGAAGGAGGACAGGGTCCTGGCTCTGGCAAAACTTGCAGTGGCTTCAGTGGGGGATTTCAGATTTGTAAAATTACAACTGTATTGTCAAAGAGCCAGAAATATTTATTAATTTTGCCAAGGGACAAAACCAGCAGAAAATGTAACAGTCAATATACTTACGTAAAGCATGGACAATGAGATTGTGATTTTGCATAAATATACACACAGGTATACGCAGGGTAATATTCCAATGAGTAAAAACAAGTGCATTGCAGCCAAAATAACTCTTGTGATGAAGCAGGAAAGGGCAAAGTGAAGTAAATTTTCTGAATAGTTTGATTTATCTCCCATTGCTTAAATTAATGGCACTGATGGGGATAGTATGCTTTGTATGCTGTTAACACCCTTGGACCTAATCTGCATTAGAATATTTGATTCTGACTGTGGTGTATTGACATTGTGATACAATCAATGTAGTTTATAGAAATACTCAGACATTATAGAAATGATTTTCATTATTTCAGCCCACATGTTATGCCACTGTTTCCAGAATAGCTGCATAAATATGTACAGGTAATTGATGAAATGGGTTGATAATTTGATACAAATGCTCATGTAACTCCCTCTAGGGGTTTTAAACTACCTTGTGCCACATACACAGCATAGTAACATCTTTGTGTTTTCACTGCTATTGTAGGTTGAAGAGGGAATGAACCTTTTAATCACTGGACCCAATGGCTGTGGAAAGAGTTCACTGTTCAGAATTTTAAGTGGTCTGTGGCCTGTGTACGGAGGAGTTCTCTACAAACCCCCTCCACAGCACATGTTTTATATACCACAAAGGTATGTGTCTTGCTCAAGGTGATATTTTTTGGTTATATGAATTTTGACCCTGCTTCTGTCATTTTCCGTCTGTAATATGTACAGCCAAGTTAAAGGTGTTAAGCACAACCTCAGGTGTGTGCAGAGTGCTAAAGAAAAAATACTTTCTTTACATCCCCTGATCCAATCTTCAGTCATTGGGAAGGTCTTGCTCGCACTTGAGGTGAAGCCTATGCTTCCCTGATGGATGATTGGGATCATGGGGACGGACTAGAATCTGATAGAAATTTTAAGCAGAGCTAATACATCTTTATTCTGACTTCACTGTAAAACCAAAGATCAAAACAAGTGAGAGTGCTTTGGTTCCTAAATGTTGAATCATTCAAAATAATTTTCAGAACTTCAATTTTTACACTACAAGACCAAAATCTAATTCAATATTAACTACATATTGCTATTTTAATAATGTGTCCTCTTTTCACTAAGGGAAGCATGGCTTTTTTGTGCTTTGTTTGTATTCTGACCTGCTGTTGGAATATCAGAACATCAGTTAGTGCAATTGATTCTGGAGTATCTCCTTAGAGACTTCTAACTAGGTTGTTTTGCAAAAGCAAATTCAAACACTGAGAATCTTTGATTGCTTTCTGTAGTTCATTGCATCCCATGGGCAAAAGAAATGTTTATGGTACAGTTTGTAGTCTTGTTTAAAAAGTACAAGCTATTAAGCTGAATGGAAAATATTAACTGATGAGTAGATTTTCCTTGCTACAGAGGGAGGTAATACAGAATATTTATCTGTAATTTATCTGTAATCTTTTCAAATATATGTATAATTTATTGCTAGCCATTGTCATTTTTCTGAGCTACTCAAGGGTTCCATTCTGGAATTTGGATCAAAATGCTTTATTAAATGTTTTTCAAAAGAGCATTTCAGAATCCCCATTGTGCGGAACATTCTTAGAATCAGTTTTATTCTTCGGCAGAACAAAAGCTATTCTGAATCTTTTTCTTGCAGAAAATCTTGAGTTTCAGCCACTTCTGTCTTCTGTGTGATCCCAGTCCCTTCTCAGCTCAACACTGGAAGCTGGATTGTCTACAGCCCTTCCTCTTTACTTATGTCCCTTTATTCTGGTAAAGCAAACAGGCTCGTATTGCATTCAGTCAGATTTGCCAGGGTGCTTGTTGGGGGGATTGAATCACATCTGCTGAGTTTTCATTTCCATAAACGTGGTTCTTTGTTAGCTGTTTCCCCTAATGTTGCAGAGCTGAGGGAGATTGTCCAGCAGACCTCTTCTTTGGAATATTTCAAATCTTTTGGTCAGAGTCTGAGATTCAGCCAGTGTCTTTGCAGCCCTCTGTGACCAAAGTCACGTAGGGGTTGGCATATCATCTTTGCAGTGTACCTTGAAAGTATCACTCAAATGCAGTCCGTCCTAATAGCTTTCCCAGGATAAAGGGTGCTGCAGAGATGTCTTTGGGACCTTTAAGATACGCACCCATTGCTTGGCTCTGTGGCTCTGTGTGAGCTCTGTGCTCCTGGGAGGTTTATAGGGCAGTACAGAGGTAGTCCCTTCCCAAGGGACAGAGCAGAGTCTGGGTAAATGGGACAACAGTGTGACACAGAGAACTCTAATGCAAAACTGCATTAGAATTTGAATGTGGCTGAAGATTTTGAAGTCTGCTTTTGGGGACAGTTTAGCTGTGTCAGTATGGGTTCTGTAGGTATGGAAGTGTAGCCTGTCAACGAGGGTCTTGTATTTGGAAAGGGACTGTGAGACTGCTTCTTGTAGGGATTTGTGGGTGAATGTGCCTGAAGGGGTTGATATAGGACAACAGCCACATCAGATTTGTTTGTTAGTATGTCCTTGTGGTGGATCCTGAGTTGCTTTTTTGCCCAATATATTTGTTCTTTTGGCTTACAGTCTTAGATGAATATCTGAGATCCTAAGAATGACTTGAAAGAGATCCAGTTTAAAATTGAATTTTATATGTTTCTGGACCTGATTTATAGCAGATCTGTTGGATTTTTAGGGCTTTTGTGTGGATTGCCTTATGTGGTCCAGGCATTTTATTTTCTGCCTGTGTTCCACTTCTGAGTGTTTTAACAGTTCATTTATTTATGGGCTAAATGCATTACACATTCAGTTGGGGTGTTTTGTCTGTTGCTGGCTCTAGAATAGATTTAGAATTTCTGTAGTGATTTGTAAATTGTTCTTGTGGTGGTTTAAGGCCTGCCACGCAGCCCACTCACTGCCCCCCGCCTTCCTCCCTCGGCTCCTGGAGGGATGGGGAAGAGAATCGAGAAAATACAACTCCCACGGGTTGAGATAAGAACAGGCCAGTAACTAAGGTATAACACAAATCACTGCTGCTGCCACCAATAATAATAATGATAAAGGAAATAACAAGGGAAGAGAATACAACTGCTCACCACTGACCGATACCCAGCCCCACCCCAGCAGAATCTCCAGCCCTTCCGGGTAACTGCCTGTTACATCCTGGGCATGATGTGCTGTGGTATGGAATACGTCTTTGGTTAGTTTGGGTCAGGTGTCCTGTCTCTGCTTTCTCCCGGCTCCCCCTCCTCCCTGGCAGAGCATGAGGCTCAGAAAGTCCTTGGTCAGTCTAAACATTCTAAGCAATAGCTAAAGCCATCGGTGTTATCACCGCTGTTCCCAGATGAAAAGTCAAAACCACAGCACTGCACCAGCTACTAAGAAGGAGAAAAACGACTGCTACTGCTGAACCCAGGACAGTTCTGAAGTCCCAAAATGAAAGCAGCTTGTTTTGGATGGTCCTGCTGCAACCATTTTGCTTATTAACCCTGTACAAATTGCTGCTTGATCAAGATGACCTTCTGTTTGTTTCTTTTAGACATAACTCTAAAACTTCAGATGAAAAGGCAGTGCCCTGCCTACCTTTCATCATATATGTATTTCAACATAACTTTAGGGTAAACTTATATTCTGGAATGAGAGGATCTGGGAAGGTCGTAGGACAGTATCACCTGGATTCAACCCACCTCACTCTTTTGTAGCAGGGTAGGTGAAAACTGTAGTATAGCGGAAGGATCTTGAATTGATGGATGTCCATCAGAGCAGTCAGAATGGCATCACTGTGTCTAAGTTTGTACATAATGTCTTTGGTCTAAGAACATAGTAGACAGTTCTCCGAGTGGATACAGTTACCATTGGGCCTGAGAAGAGCTTACTCCTGCATGTCTGTGGCTGCATCAAATTCTGCATCAGCCCTCTTTAAGTCAAATGTAGGAACCTCATCTGCACACAGTGAATGGTGGAGAAAAAAGAGACTACTAAGTAACAAAGTACTCCACAGTAAATGGGAGCTCACTGAAAAGATTATTTTTTCATCTCTGTAATGTTCTGGTGTAGTGTTCCAGAAATGTGTGGGAAATACTGTGTCCTTGCCAAGCTGAAAAGCTACACACAAAAGTATGACTTATCAAAAGTGAATTATCTCATTGTATACTCCAAATCTCATCAGCACTGCAAATGCTTTATAGCTAGCTTTATTTAGCAGTATGTAGACAGTATGTAGGCTTTAAAACAGAGCCTTAGGCATATCTATCTTTAAATGTTTTTAGATTGCTTAGCATCATTATATTAGGGTTTTTTTAGATTTTATTTGAATCAATGTGAGATTTTGTTTTTCTCCCCTTATGTAGTGCCAGGCTGTGAAGAATTTGTCCTTAATCAGTCACAGTTCTGGTGAATGATCATGGGACAAACTGCCTTTTTGGGGGCAGGGAAAGAGAAGCCCAAGGGCTTTTCCTCCAAGTGTGGCTCTGCCGCTGGCTGTTCAGGCCTGTAAAAGAGGAGGGTGCTTTAAGAGGCTTTAAACAGTCCAGCATCATATCAGTGCCAGAAGCAGCTTGTTTAAAGGGATGGATCACTGCTAGGAACTGATCACAGCTCAGCAAGTTGTCACATCCCACTGGAGCCTCAGTGACTGGCAGAGTGTGTGCTCTTGCACCTTCTACTTCTCTGTCCCTCTTTTGCAAAGTAGAATTCATCAATCACTTTGCATTCCGCTTTTAATTAACTGGCCAAGAAGGTAGCATAAATGAAAATAATAAATGTTTGTGGGTGCTCTACTTTGTAAGTAATCATGATTTAAATCAGAATTCAGAAACATCTTTTTAAATAATGAATAACAAACCCATGATGTGAGTAGTGTGAGTACTGGTGCTAAGATGTGACCACAAGACGCATATGTAGCACTTAGGGAATTAAAGAAGCAGTCAGTCCTTTCACAGTGTGTCAGCAGTGTATCTGAAGGTAGCCTGCTGTCTCCTGTCCTGTTCTTCCTTGATTGGTCTTAAACATGAAAGGAGACTCCATCTCTGAGGAATTAATGAGCTCTAGCATAGAATTTCTTCTAACACTTACTCCAGCTCTTCTGGTTCTCCAGCTGAAAGTCTCAGCTTTTTGAGTTGTAAGGAAGCACAGATTCTGCGCATGTTGGCTCTCATTTCCTTAGTTGTCCATTGTTTGATGTAAACCCAAGCAGAATTGCACACTTACATACTTGCAGGTTACCTTGACAGCACCACAGGAATACTCCTCAGTGTCTCTTCACCATAAAACTACAGTAAAGCTGTAATCACCACTGGGTTATTGATATAAATTATTAATTGTTTTCTGGCAGCTCTGTCTTACTGTCTGTTTGCATGGAGGAGTGTCTTGTGCAATCTCTGTTGGTTCCAGAACCTTCTATCACAACTGGAATCTTCCTAGCATAGCACAAATCTAAAATGTCTCTCAGAATTCTTTCTGTCTTTCTTGAGGACTGATTCATTGATTCACTTTCATAGAGCTTGGAGTAATTTTGAATCCACTGTACTTCTTTCTCCTGGTCCATTGTTACTGTTTTTGTCTCTGGCTTACTTCTACTGTAATTTGGGTATTTTTGTGAAAGGTGTGTTTCTCCAGTAGTATGCATAGTTTCTCTGTAATTCTGTGTGCCATTTTAATAGAAGACCAACCCTGAACACTTTCTCAGTGGTCATAGTGATGGTCCAATTCTGTATTCTCTCTTTCTCTCTACTGCTCATTCAGGTAGATCCCTAATATTTCTTCCCTTCAACACCACGCTTATGTGCCCTAAAATGGAGGCAACCAAAGTTGCACTAGTATCAGAAGTTTGTTCTTCATCATTTAAGACTTATCTAACTATACCTGGCTGCCCTTTATTAATGCTAGGACAGTATGGAACGTAACAGTTTAACGGTTTATCTGGCCCACCTAAGCTCTTTGGTTTTGCATACATAAGCTCTATTTCTGGTATTTTATCTGGAGTTCCTTTACAAGTCTTTGCCTGTCTGGTGTTTTTCCTTCTGTATTCTAAAAATACCCTTGGCTACTAAGTAAAATTGCATCAGCTACGAAGACATAGTTCCTCTGCTTAACTCTATTGGGTAATCCAAATGTCTGAAGCTATTTGCCTCAAGTAGTCCAAGGATATTCATCATGTGGATTAAACCAAGCAAGAGCATTTGGTTCTAAGTGATATAAATAATAAAGTGATAAGATAAAAACAATTTTTACATTTTAAACACATGAAATTTTGAGGATTATAGCATGATTCAAATGTTATCTTAAGCATGAAGGCAGTTTAGTAGTGGCCACTGTCATTAAAATGCGGTTGTTTCCTAAGACAATTCTTGCTTACCTAAACAATTTAGTCTTGCAAAATTGTTGTGTTACTTTCATATGTAATACAAGGTATCTGAAAGTATGTGTGTGCATGTGTAGTAGGTGTATATATATGATTCTTCTGTACTACACTACTTTCTCCTTAGGTTGCGGTCTGTTAGAGGAGTAGCCCAAATTAAGTTCGATGCAAATAGGCCTGTGTGAGTTCTTTTGCCTCATCCTATTTAAATTGGCTCACATGTGTCTGTGATATGTTTATTTTGCACATCCTAATTTCTTGTCAGCTCATACTGCCCTGTCTTTATCTATGATCACTTTAGTTGGGTCAGCTAGAATTAAACTGTACTCTGCTCATGCCAACACCGTACTAGCGTTGTCGCTGCCCTTCAGCACTTTGCTGATAGTACACCACCACATTGACTTGTTCCTTCAGTACTTTGCCATCAGTTCGTACAGTTCATATCATGCTATATAGCTATCTACTCCCTTGCACACACCGCATCTATCTGTCATACTTACTTTTATCAAGCTCCTTTTAAACGTTTATTTCCAAAGTTCACTACTTATCTGATAGGTGAGAAAAAGGTCTGTGATAGACAGTGTTATCACAAAATACAGAATCATAGAATGGTTTGGGTTGGAAAGGACCTTAAGATCATCTAGTTCCAACCTCCCTGCCATGGGCGGGGATGCCTCACGCAGGATCATGTTGCCCAAGGCTGTGTCCAACCTGGCCTTGAACACTGCCAGGGGCGGAGCATTCACAACTTCCTAACATAGGGTGCTTCAGTTGCGCATACTATTTTGATGTAGGTTGGCTTTAACAAATGTCCTGCTACTTTGTATCTTCATTTTTCTTTTTCAAAATTAATCAGTTCAAGATAGGTTAACTCAGTATTCTGTAAGTGTGGCCTGGCATCTGAGAGGGCTGTTAGGCTATCCTCTCAGCCAGGGCACGGCTTTTCCTGATTCATCTTACTGGGACTTGTCTGGAAATGCTTCCACTTCTCCTTCCTGACTGAAGGAAGTCCTGTTTTGTCTCACCTAGAACAGAAAAGTTCTTGTTTTGCTGCCCTGTAGGTTAGCGGAAGCTTTGCCTGACAGGATCACTGAGAGACTCCTCCTTTTCCACTGAAGGCTTACTCACAGCTCTCAAGTTTGAAGGTTTTTAACTAGGTCTGTGTGCTGACTGATCACAGGTACTGGCAGTACCTCTTGGTAGCAGATTGTGAACAAGATTCACCTACGCTTATAGTCAGAGACGGCAAATGGCTTTGTGGATTAGGTACTACTGTCTCTCAAGCCATGTAAGGTGCCTTCCTTACCAGCCAGACAGAAGAGTCAGGTAATTAAAGCACAGGTTACACATCTTTTCTGTTATTAGGCGAAGTGTTGCAGAAATCCCAGACTGAAGCTTTACTCAGCTTGCTGCATTGGAGTTTAGTTTAGATTTAAAATGTATTTGCATAAATCCAGTGCCAATTTGAAAGGCTACAGCTACATTGATGTTTGTGAAGGACTTTAGCATGCTCTAGCTTTGTGGTACCTCAGTCCCTTCAGACTGGTGTCATGTCTGGAGCAAGTTGTAGCTATGAGAGATATGGGTGGCCATGAGTGAGGAATTGAGATGTGTTAATACATACTCAGCTTTTACTCCATATGGAGACTAGTGCATTTCCTAGAGGTCAGTTGTCTGAAACACAGAAGCCAGTACCACACTTGATACAAATGGACCCTTGTTGACAAGTTCAAATCACCAGGGAGGGTCAGGTTTGATTTGGTACGAGATTTCAGTATCATCTCTTACTTACTGGTGGTCTTTCTAGTTGAAGCAGATTCTATTATTATCGCTTTCAGTATAGATGGATGGAGAGGTGTCAATCTCCAGACTGTCAAAGATGTCTCACTTAAAGCATAATGTGGTCACTTAAGTTGGTGCAAGCCAAGTCCCTTTTATTGGGGATCCATATAAGAACTTGATCATTCAAAGGATTAATGTCCACTCAGTAACACATTGCATTCCTGCAAAGATACACAGCGATATAATGTGAAGTGCTGTCAGTTGCATGTCTGATTAAATACCTTGATGTGTATGCCACTAAAAAGTGAAATCCATTCTTGTAATCAAAGCACCATCCTTCCTATTTTGTGTACTGCTTCAGTACTAAGCATGTAAATCTTGTTTCAGCTCTGGCACTAATTCCTCCATTCACCTTCCTTTGAGATGTTTTCCTCAAGAGCTAAACTTCTGTCTGTGAGGATGTCCAGTTGGCAGGAATATTTCTGCTAGGATCTCTGGCAATCAGCTGCTCCATGTTTCATAACATATTTTGGACATCATGTTCTTGCCAGCATGAGCTTACAATGCCTCCACCCCCCACTTGCTTCTTTTGATAGGATTTTGAATATCAAAAGTTCTTACTCAGCACCAAAAATTACATGTTGCCTGTACCACCTTTCCAGGCATCCATGTATGTGCCAGACTATTTATGGAACTTCATTTAAAAGCTGGTAAAAATAGGCTTTGAAGTTGTTTGGTTTTTTTTAATACATTGTCAGGTTAAGCTTCACATTTTATAAATGTGAAGTCACTAAATAGATTATAAGCACTGAATATGTGACTGGTATTTATAGGATGCATCCAGCAACGCAACTGACAATCCATTTAATCTGTTCTAGGTTTATTTTGCTGAGACGAAAAGTTCACTTGCCTTTAAAATTTAGTTGTGATAGCAGTGCCAAGGGAACAAATTCACCTCCAGGTCAACTGAGACCGCTGTGTAACTTAGCAGTGGTATGGACAAACTTGCAAGGTGAGGAGTAATCTGGTGGTTGTGTTTACATGACCTGGTTTCTGCAGAGAACTTCCATTACTGTGTCCCGCTTGGGCAGTTACCTCCAGCTTAATGCTCTACATTGCAACTGTGCAACAAAGGATCTTTGACAGATGGGCAGAATGGCAAATGTTTACTATTTCAGTAATATTTTACTTGGGAAAGCATGCTTCAGAAGCTTCATGTCAAATTATGAGAAACATGTTGGCTATTTAACACTAGGAAAAGTAAACTACGAAACCTGCCTGACATGAAAAGCTTGATATGAAAAGGCTGAAAGGATGCTGGCTTTTGTGAGAGCAGGACAGCTCAAACTTCTAATAACTTATTAGAACTGTACCATCTTCTCTGGAAATAAGTCCTTTCTCCTCCTTAATATAGTTTTCAGTCAGAAGCTCTTATTACAGTCCTCTATGCTTTTAAATGTCCAAACACTTCCCTCTTGACGAGAAGGTGGTGGTCCTTCCTGTGTACTATGTAGGCTCTGCCTTTTGCCTGCCGCTGTGTCCTGGGTTGCAGAACTGTATCCCAGCTCCAAGGTGAACTGGACCTTCAGCACTCTCCCAGCCTCTGCATGATCTGCTCACTCAGACATGTTTCTTAGGGTCTAGTCCTATGTTTGCCTCCCTCCTCCAACTCACTGTGGTTTCAAAGGAAAATGTAAGTTTTATTCAGCATGGTGATTCTGTTCTGCATTTCTTGGAGACAAAGCAGTATTCACTAGTAACTGCTCACCTTGCAGAGAGAAGACTTAGCCATTTTTTATACAAGTGTTCCATCTTCACACAACAAATTAAAGCAATAAACCATCAACTCATACACTAAAGGTAGAATTTGTCTTTGTTCATTTAGGCAGTTAAAAGTTAAACATTCTTTGTTGATGCCAGTAAGAAAGGTATTCAAACTGTATAATGCATTGATTAAAATTCCTTTTATTGGAGATAAGGAATATGTTGATAGTGTAGATAATCACAAAATCACAGAATGGCTGAGACTGGAAGAAACCTCTGGAGATCATCTGGTCCAACCCCTGTGCTCAAGCAAGGCCACCTAGACCTGCTTGCCCAGGACCATGTCCAGACAACTTTTGAGCATCACCAAGAATTGAGACACCACAGCCTCTCTGGGCATCTTGTTTCAATGCTTTTATCATTCTCACAGTGATAAATTGTTTCCTGATGTTCAGAGGGAACCTCCTGTGTTTCAGGTTGTGCCCGTTGCCTCTAGGCATCACTGAAAGGGGCCTGATTCTTTCTTCTTTACACCCTTCCTTCCAGTGTTTATATACATTGATGAGATTCCTCTGAGCCTTCTCTTCTCCAAACTGAACAGTCCCAACTTTCTCAGCCTTCCCTCACAGGAGAGATGCGCCAGTCTCTTCATCACTTTTGTGGCAGTTATGTCTCACCAGATGCTAGGAGCCCAGCACTGAACAGACCTCTAGTCAAGAGCATGGCAGGCTGCACTTGATTCCATCTGTACTAAGGTTCGTTGGCATTATGGCCTTTAGCACTCCGATAGGATTTTCTTAGCGGTAAACAGTTCCATTTATCATTTCCACTGTCAAACAAAGGATGTTAGCATGAGAACATGCTGCTTTGCTTCAAGATAAAGACAAGCATACGCAGGTGGTGTAACTGCTGGTGCCAAGTGGGAGCTGCTTGCAGGCTCCTTTGTTATGATTAGCTGGCAAAATTTATTCTGCAGCCAAGTGATAAGTGCAACAGAGCACTGGCATGAAGGCCAAGTTATATGTGCAGCACAGCCCAACACAGTGCAGAAAAGTATAGCACAGGCCCATGCCCACTCAGGTCAACCGTTCTGTGGATCCCTAGCTCCTCAATACACAAGTCTTCCGATTCAGATCACTGCAGCTGTACATCCTGTGTCCTAGGACAAACATCTAAGGCACATGAGACCTACCAGAGGTTAGAGGACTCTGTTGACTACAAAAGAGTCTGAGATGACTAACTCAGACTCGGATGAGTAGCTTTTAGGTGAGATGAGTCTCTTCTGCAAATAATGCTGAGTAGTCCCCAGAACACTAGATTTTCAGTTCTTTGTTCTTGAGTCATTAATTATATGATGGTCTCATGGGAGCATGTAGCAGGTGAATATTTTCTGCAGTTCAGCATGTGAGCACTAGCCTAGTTTAGATGGGAGAATGTCTTTCCCAAGAGGAAAGAGTCTTCCAGGCTTGTTTATCCGCCTAATGTTTTGCATTAATTATAACCTATCAATTTTAGTTTCTGCTCGAGATTACTACAGCTCTCTTGTGGTGACTCCAGGTACCTATAACGCTTGTAAAATGGCTATAATAATATTCCATGTATCCATATACATGGTGTGTTTCTGTGTTCTGCACTGTAGTGTAGTGTCCTGTGTAACGCAGTGTTTCACAGAGAATCGGAGGGAAGTGAGTGCAGTGTGTGAGTCTCACTTATTGGCAGGGTGTTTCACTGAAGACACGCTATTGTTCTAGTATTACTTTCATATTCATATGCCGGTGCATGGGAAAAAAACTATGCCATGGACAACTAAGCATCACAGAAACCGGGAGCAAAAGCAGCCTCTGCTGTAGAGGTTTCACTGTCTGTACTTCCTCTTCCCTGTGAAGTAAGGAGTCACTTCTCATCTGCAAACCCGTGAATAATTTGGCATCTTTCTAAAAGAGGGAAACTTCCTTGCTCATTGGGTTACATTGTTGTGATAAAAGTCAGGAACACCTCTTAGGCTGGGGTATGGCAGGCTGCTCTCTTGTCCAGAGCAGCTCATTGTTCTTTTTGCATTTAATTAATCTTAATGATCATCAGTCCAAATAATCCTTTTATCCTCAGGACTGCCAGAGGTATGGAAAGACTGGGCCTGCAAAAATTGGATGTTTAAGAAAAGGAGAGTATCTTTCATTTACTTGTCTGCCTGGTTGATTTGATTCATTGCAGGATGTATAATTATTTCAGATTGCATTAGCTGCTTGTATTTTGTAGAAATATTCTGGGATTTGTTTTTAATTATACATGTGTTCTTCTGGTCTTTTCTGCTGTTTCTGTCTATCACAAGATACAAATCGACTGAACTGAATAATTTTGTGAATTGTTCACCTTAAACTTTTATGCCATCTTACCAGTTCTAATTTTATTGTAAGTGATCTTGGTAATGGTGAATAAGTAAATCATGAGCTGAGATGATACATGAGCATGAGTAGAGCTTTAAACTAAACGTTTCTTTTACCTTCCTGGTTCTTATTTCCTCCCAAATTATTTTCTTGCAAAGATGTGCATGGCTTCTTTGCAGAGGAAACCACAGTGATGGGTTTTTTCAGCCTTTGATATTAGATTCTAATTATGTGCATTGAGAATTCAGCCTTTCATTCTGTGCATTTCATTTCTTCTTAACTAAGTTAATGGCAATAAGCTGATTGAATTCCACTCTGGTAACTGATCTGTCTGAAATATTTAGAGGACGCTCATGGCTAGTACTGTATGAGTGTAGAGGAGAGTTCAATGTTAGGGTATTTTAAAGAAAGATCAATTATTTATATCTTTAGGATTGCTGTAACTTTAGCTGGCCCTAAAATCCCTTGAACTAGATACAATGCAGTAACCTGAGCTTGTGGATTTTTTAACATTTTGTTAAATATTATATTATTTATTATTTTTTTGCTCTTTGGTAATACCACCTTCTGTGTGAGAGCTACTTAATGCTCTTATGAGAGCTACAATGCTACTTAAGAAGAACTTAATTCACATTCATTCAAGACCTTTTATTTTCTAAAAGTTGTTGAGGTGGTGTCATCATTATTTTTTTGCTGTTTATTTTATTGACAACATCAAAGAACTGTGAGGCTCCCAGAACACTTAGTGGAGGTTGGCATTTCTTGAGCACTGTTCATCAAACTTGGCTGCTGTTGAAAACTGTGGAGGTTTTACTATTAACCCGGCAAGAGTTGGAGTTTTGCTGAGGTGATTCCAGCCGAGGTATTACAGCACCTGAAAGTGCTGAGCTTGTCATCAGCAAGGTGATGGAAAGTTCTAAGTGTAGGTGGAGCCCTGCGATAACCAAGCAAAGGTTTAGGGCTTTTGGAAAAGTAGCCAAAAAAAAAAAAAAAAGTGGTAGGTACAGGGAGCCACCTACAGTTAATCCATAGGAATTGCTAAATAGAAATGTATGCCTGAACGCCTGCCTTTTACTGAAGTTTGCGTGCCAAACTGAGTAGTAAACATTAAACCCTTTTGTCTATAACAAGCTCTCCCCTGAGACCAGGCACCTAAGATTAGAACCCCCTTTAATCTATTTTTACAGTGCTTCTGAAGGATTAGTTAGTGCTTTTTATATTAAAGAGCATTGAGGGGAAAAGGAATAGCATAAATAACATGTCACAAGGAACTAGTACTAAAGTCTCCCTCTTTCCAGTTGAAGATTCTCACTAGTGTAGTTATCATTAGGCTCTTTCCAGTAACTCTCTTCTGACACACTATTCCTGCCTCTTAGGAGGAGTTTCCTTGCTTCAGTGAGAAGATCAAATGTGCCCTCCCTTTGACTCCTCTTTAGCCTGGACTCTAACCTAGAAAAATGGGAATCTGATACCCTGCAAGCTGAGAAGAACTTAGCCTGAACTCAGTTTTGGAAGAAATTTGCCAGCCGTTAGCTTGTCATACAGCCCTTCCTCTTGCATCTCTAGTAACTACAGTGTTTTGTGCTGGACTTAAAGATGCTGGTTTTGTATTCCATGCTGTACTGGACCTTCTGGGGAATTAGACGGCATTTGGGCACAGCTGTAGGTATGAGCTGTGCTCTTGGCTTTCTGGACTGGAGATTCTTCAGTGCAAGCACTGGCTCCTTATAACCTTCCAGGTTTTCTGGAAAGACACCTCCATGGTTGGAGCTTGGGCTCTAGTATCATCTTCTTAAATAGAGGTGCTTAAATTTGGAATACATTTTATTTTAGATGTCAAAGGAGGCACTCTGAATTGCACTCTGAAACCATCCTAATCTCCTTTGAAAATGCAAACTGCATTTTATATGAAAAGGAGAGTTCTAGGTGTAGTGTTCCCCTTTCTCTCTCCCACTTGGATGTATTAGAGAGGCATTTTGTCAGCCATTTAGCCAGAAGCATAAAGGATGGATCACTCAAGAATTTATAGTCGCATTACACATAATTTTCCCACATAACTTTGCATGTCTGTGAGAATAATAGTGCAATAATAACTGCAAACACACTTGGACTGCAAATGGCAAGTCTGATTGCTCAGCTGGGGCCATGCAGATGGGTTCTAGAATCACAAGCCACATGTTTTTAGACTTTACCTTCCATGGAGGAAGTATTAATCACAGCCTGTACCTGGAAGCTGTTTCTTGGACACTGACACTGGACTAATATTCCATAACTTCTGATGTCAGCTCTTAATTAAGATACGGTTTTGGTCCCTTTCTTATTCCAGAGTGCTTATAATTAAGATTCTGGCCATTCTGATTGCTTTATAGTCTCTCAAAGTGCATATTGATTAGTTGCTATAATTCTTTAAAATAATATTATGGATGTCAGAACAGGTTATCAGTTCTGTTAGCACAATTTATTTTACATGGAAGATGAAAACCTTTGAATACATTCATTTGTAAACATTTCAAGTGGATATGGCTTGTTCTGATTTGGGAACACAAATTTATTGACATTTAAGCAAATCATCTTCCCTTAACTTGCTACCCAGAAGAGTGAAGCCCTCTGCTCTTCAAGACATCAGAGAATTACTAAGTGTTAGTTATAGCTAACACTGCCTCATTTACAGTGTGATGTGTTAATCTACAAAACCTTTGAATTGGCATTGTACCTCTCTTTTATGCCTAGGAGCTTCAGTGTGTAAGTCCTCTGTTTGGAAACACAAGTTACTGATGTGTACTCCAATACGTTTTGTAGCACCTCCCTCCCAAAGCAAACCACAATAAAGAAGCCATATCATTGGCCACACTCGCCCTTCCTCCCAGTATAATTTCCCCAATAATTTATTTGCCATCATTGTACACAATGTCATGTGTCAATAGGGCACTGGAGAATTGTCCATATCACAGGCTTCGAATTGCAGCGTGTCTTGATATCATCTTTCTTTAAAGCCTGCACTGCAAGGGGGAAGCTTTAAGCCTTAGGGATGATGGCATGTTACTAGCAGAATGAAGTTACAACTCTGCAAAGTGAAGCGCCAAACACAAATTGGTGATACAATAAAACTGTCAAACTGCCTGAAAAAATGGTCAGTTTATGAGAAATGAAAGTGTTGCTTCCAATCAATGCCTTGAGATTCCAGAAAACCAGGCAAGAATCAGTAAGTTTTCTTAGCTTTCTGGAAGTCTGATGCCAAAGCTTTAAGAAAGGATCCCTGATCTTAAATCCTGTCTCTCAAAACCGCTGTAGGAATATTTTTACAGAGAGCAGAGAAAGAAAACAGTTGTTGAGCTCTTACCATTGAAAACATGACCTCCACACGGCAGAGGTGTTGCGTTCAGAGTCCATAAGAGTGCTTTCTTTGAGACTGGAACCCAGACACTGGCCGAGAAGAAAAACTCCATCAGAAATCAATTAAGCTCAGTTAAACTGGAGGATTACTTCAGGACAAAAAGACTAGTTTTGTTGTTTGAACTAAGAATTTAATGAAAAATGTGAAAGAAGTAAACATGAAACAGTTGAAAATTAAAACAGTATTCTAACAAAGAGCTTACTGGCAAAGCCAAAATTTCACTGTTCCTGCATCCAGTTACTTCTTACCACTTAATGCCTAGCTATCACACCCCTGTAACTGCAATTACAATAACATCTGATGTTTAACAGGCTTTAGTGTGTTGGACTTTGTGGCACCCGTGGTACGTAAGGAGGTTATTATCTTCAAGTTAAAGACAGAGAAGTCTGGTTTACTATGAGATTGTGAGAGTGTGAGTTAGATGAGATCTTATCTAACTTTAGCACTTTAGAAGTTAGCTAAGTTAATTGTCTGAGCTCTGTCCCCCACTGAGGGACAAGACACCCCAGGAGGCAATCCATCCCCACCCTAAAATAAATGGGATAAACCAACCACAGAGATGCCTCTCTGTTGTCAAGAGATGGAGCCCCAAACAAGACATCACATGCCAAACAAGATGATGTGTCCCCTCAAGGACATGAATGACTCCCTGTAGGATAGGTGAGGCAGAATGTGCTCTCCCATCACCCTAGACAGACCCATAACCAGAAGCCATGCTTCCTACCTGCTGGTTAGTCAGTAATTGATGGGGTTTACTATTCCACTGCAGGCTGGGCTTTTCTTTAATTTTTACAAACTAGGCGTGGGGAGGTGTTCTTGGTAGTACTGGTGTGTTTAGATGGGAAGCCATAAGGCAAATCCAGTTGTACCAGGGAGTGGTGCTGGTGACTCAGTAAACGGCATGGCAACAAGTGTCCTGGCACGGTGCTTGTGCGCATTGTCTTCCCAGTTGTGCGGTAGGTTAAATCTCAGAGCTGCTGGTTGTTACAGGATCACACTTCACAAAAGTGAAGTATTAAACCCCGGCCAAATTATATGATAGGTAACTGTCCTTGCCCTTACCTGCAGCTTCACCTATATTGCAGTCTTAAGCCCAGCCTAATTTAAACTTCTCTGAGCCCTGGTGGAGTTGCTGTTTTCTGTCCCAGAGATGGCAGCAGCCTGGAGTGAAGTAATTTCCACATATGCAAGAAGTAAAGCCCTTTGGGATTTTAGATGGAGAGCATCATGGAAATGTAATGTATCATTATTTCATGAAGTTACATAATGTTTAGAGTTGATGTTTTGCAATATCCCCATTAATGTAAATGGTTCGCTGCACTTGATGCTAGTGTTTGTGCAGCAGCCCAGAGCAGCACTCTCCCCACAATTAGCAGAAAGCAGAACAGTGAGCGAAGAGGAGCAACAGTGCTTGTATTTGATTTGCAGTTCCGGTTTGGCTCCATCTTGGTGCCAGCCTGCAGCAGGGAGATGGCCAATATTTGCTAGCAGTTCAGATCCCCTGCCCTTCCCACCCTCACCTGACTGGGGGTTGAAGGTAGTTCAGGCAGGTACAGATGGGCTCACCATGGATTTCTGCAGCACTAAAACCAATGCCTCTGATGCCAGCTTGAATGTGACTTTCAGTTCATGTTGCAGCTTTAGTTCTATAATTTTAAGTCTGTTGCATTATGAATTCCTTCAAATTACTTTGTGGTGTATTTTGGGGACTCTCAGAGTAACAATGGGTAGAGCCACCCCTTCTGTAGAGAAACCTCCAAGGGAACAGAAGAAATCTGCTAAGGGAAAAGCAGATTTCAGGGAAATCTCTTCCAGATTTTAGATTTTCTCAGATTTCAGGGAAAGCCTCTACATGGCTGAGACCTTCCCACCACACAGGTCCAGACCTCATCAGAGAAGAAAACTGACCCCTCATCAATGCACTGTGAAGTTGTTGGAAGCAGTTCTCAGTGGCAAGGGCAAGCTTCTTGGAAGCCTCCTCATTGCTGGCCTAATTTTAACTGCTCCTTTCTTCATCATCCCCTGGCACCACAGCTTTAATAAGATTAGCGTTGTTTTGGCAGATGAACCCAAAGGGAGTTAATGTAGCTCTTGGCTCAGAAAGTAGAACAGAGTCTGGAGCCTGACTGTTCTTCACCTCTGGCCTTCTTTTCCAAATTCAGAATCTCACAGATCATTCCCAGGGTGTTTCCAGCTTCCAAGAGTATCAGCAGGGTCTCTGGGACTGGATAGATATTTGTCCTTCACAAGAAATCATAGAAGAAGAGCAGCAAAAGAAATAGTCAAATAAGTGTTTCTTAGGTTGCCTTTGCCATCGTAGCCTGAATGGCTTGGTATCTTTCAGAAAGTGGTACCGTTGCTCTTTGAGCTGACTTTGTTTAGAGACTACGAGGATTTATGGGGTCTGGGCTGTACTAGAGGCTAGGAACAGCTTGTGACATTGTGGAGACCATCCGTAGCCATTGCAGGGACATGGCCATGATTGCGGACTCTGGCTCCAAGGTGGACACAACTTGTTTTAATAAAATGGATGGGATTACCTGGTCTGGGAATGTGGTGATTCAGAAGCTGCTTCACATACAGCTCAGTCTTGTGCTTGGCAGAGGGAGGCTGGCACTGGGAGGTTTAAGCTGATCAGCTTGTCTAATGTGTGCTTTTTTTGCAATTCAGAAGCGTTACACTGGCTTCTGGAGCCAGATAAGTTACACCCAGTCCCAGTACTGCAGTCCAAATTAATAGTGTGCAAAGGAGGCTTTCAGTGCTCTTCTGCCTGTCTTGGGCATCTCCTGCTGCGCTATGGAAATTTTCCCCAAGTTTGAGCTGCAACATTCTTGTTACCATTTGATTTTAACATGTGAGTGTTTAATTCAGTGTGTAATCTCTAAACGTACCAAACCTTGAACACAGCATAGAGTTTCCCCAATTTCAAGTGAAAGCAGTGAGAGGGGGCTATGAAGTAGATGTTTATTCTGCCTGACCTGTCATTTTGTTTTCATGCAAATACTGCCGCTGGTGCTACCCTGTAATCAGCTATTATGGACACAATACACTGTCCTTAGGGTAAGTTTAGAAAAATGTTTGCCCACAATGCACCCACAGATAAATCTAGTTCTAGCAACATAGTGTTTAAACCATTATACTCTGCTTACGGAGTATCAGCAATGTGCACTCGCTTGAAGCTGGCTCCAGATTGATTGGTTTCTCTGTATTTCTTAGGCCCTACATGTCCATTGGAACACTACGTGATCAAGTCATCTATCCAGACACAGTGGATGACATGCATGAGAAAGGCTACCAAGATCAAGATCTGGAGTCAATCCTGCACATGGTTCACCTATACCACATAGTTCAAAGAGAAGGAGGTAAATTGCATAGTTCTGTGAAAAGCTCTACAAAATCCATTCCTTGCATGTGTGTCTCAGTGTGACTGAACTTTACTTACTCAACTGGCAAAACTGGATCCAGACTTTCTGTGGTCATGGGAGCTGCACAACCACATCATTGTTGCTCCTGATGCTAATGGAGGGAGAAGAGCAAAATGCTCCTTTTCTTCCCAGTAAATCCATGTCCAAGCTGAACATCCTTGTTCTCTTGTAATGGCCAGTCTTTTTGTGGTATTGAGAGATCACTGACCTTCCTTCACTTTCTTAGAAAATGTGACCTGTCTCAAAACCTTATAGTGTCACTAACTGCATCAACTCAAAAGCATGTGAACAGGAGAGCTATGTCTTCTTTCACCCACCTGGTTAATGAGATCAGCAGAACTATATGTCATGAGAAGGAGTGTCTGATACTACACCACCAGGGTGAGCAAGTAAAAAATAACCAAAGGACGATGGCTGGCAGTAGATTGTTACCAGCTACCATTTACAGTTTAAGTTGCCATGTGTTCTCACCGTTGTTTGTCCTAAGAGTAGGGGACAGTGTAAATACACTGGCACAGTAAATGTCAAGATGCTAAAGGCTTCTTTTGTGTCTAAGGAACTGAAGCATTTCCTGGCTTTTTCTTCCCATTCCTGGATGGCAGCCTGTTGCTTTGTTAATTTTTTTAAGTATGCATGGGCACTCATCTGCTGTCTTTTCTGCACATTTTAGAGCGGGGAGCAGTAATCATTTACAGCAGCAATTGTATACTTACAGATACTTCTCCGCCTCACAATCCTGTTAATAGACTCTTATCTTTCCCTGGGTTAAAGCTTCTTTGTTAAGAATGTCTCAAATTGGGCATCAAGTTCCACGAGAAAATAAGAATCTGCCACTATTTTGATTCAGATTATTATTCAGATCTGATACTATGACACAGGGGTTGAAAGAGTGGGCAGAGAGCTAAACTCAGTGACTGGAATAATTGCAGAGAAGGCCTCTGCTCCTACACTGACATTGTACCTATTCCTGCTAGTATTCCTGAGTCACTTTGCAGACTGCAGAAGAACAAGAAGATGCATTAGAATGGGGAGCTGGAAAAGGAGGAGCAGTTAAATTGTCTGTGGCAAGAAGCCACTGTGAAGTGTGCATTCATAGCATGCTGTTACTTGTAGATGTACTGATTAACACTTGACCCTCAGCGGCCAAAACCATACCCCCAGCAGTCTCTGAATGTGCATAGTTGTGGTTTATAACCCTGCAGCTGGAGCACGTAACTGGTAATGGGGCAGTTACTGTGCTCCACACATGAGGTACCTTTCTCTGGGGTCAGTGTTCTGTATTGCCAAACTGAACTCCCAGGTTTGGATCAGTCTCACTCTACTTTCTGAGCCAAAGAACATATTTATTGCTTACCCCATTGTTGCTCATCTGCCTGTCTGACTGTGTATGTGAGGCACACACATTCTATAAAAAACTGTTAATGTTCACTTGTGCTCTGTTGAAACTCCAATCAGGATAAGGACACACTGTGCAAAAGTCTGCACAAATGTTACCAAAAAAGTGTCTTGGGTACTTGGCAATCTAAAATGCCAGAAGTGTGAAAGCCGAAAAACAGGGGAGAGATTACCACATACCAGGAAGTTTTTAGGTTTATGATACACTTACTTGTTCCCTTTTCTCCCTGGGCATTTGCAGGAGGCAAGTGCCGAGGTAGGAGCAGAGAGGAAATCCGTGGCATATGATTGGACACGTTACATGGATTTCATATGCTTACATACTCATTAGAGTTCCCCCAGTCTGGGACAAAGACTTGTATTCTGGTTTTTTTGAACCAGCAAGCCAGTGAAATACTTGCTGAAAGTGAACATTTTGTTTATAGGTAGCTGAATTATTTTTTTAATTTGAATTTTAATTTTATTCTTAAAAATCAAACTTTTGAGATAAAATGATTTCTATTAAACATGGATCTTTTTCTTTGCAAAATAATGAAAAATTCCATATAAAGCTTGTAGAACAAGAGGCTTGCCCCAAACCATCTTTTTCCTCCTTGCAGACTGCTTTGATGATTGACAAACATTGGCATTTTCCAATAGAAAAGAAGTTTGCTGAAAAATTCCCGGCCAGTTTCTATTATATACTATATGCAGCTTCTGAAAATTTAATACATCTAAAAAAAAAATCAATGAAACCATTTTTAGTTATTCAGATTATGATGGATATAGCAGATATGTCCACACTATTTTGAACTGATTCCATAAACTGTCCTAAGAATGGAGCTAACTATCTGTCAGTCATTGCGTTATAGAAATCTAACATAGTTCTTCAGTATTTTTGTCTGTAGATCCTCTTCTCCTTCAGAGGCTTACTTCTGTCTCATCCCCTTTCACCTATCCCCTGCAGTATTAAGCCTCTACTAGACAGCAGGCTCCTTAGAGCATGACCCTATTGTGCTTTAATTGACCCCGAACGTCTTGTGTGTATAATATGATGCTTTGCAGTTTTGTGTTCTGCTCCCTGTGGGCAGTCATGACAAAGCCAGATAGAGCCAGAAGAGCGCAACTCTGACTCAGTTTATTTGTCCTGGCATGACTTTATTGTCTTTGGCTGAATTACTTCCACACTGCATCAGTACAAGGGTCACCAGATTCCAAGTGAGCCTGATGTTCTTGTTGCTGCCAATGGCAGAAATTCCTCTGATTTTCTAGCAATAAGGTTTGGCCTAGTTAGAAGTAAGTAGAATGGTTAGAAGAATAATTAGCCCAGGTTGGCATTCAGCTTCTGTATTACCTTCATGACACTTTCTTCAGTTGGTAGCAACAGAGTACATCAAAATCACCAGAACAACTATCCCTCTCCCCACCACCACCACCATTCCAGATGTCGCTGAGCCTAAGCCCTAGAAGAGCCCAGTACAATTGCTATTGATACAGCCCTCTTTGCTGGTGGGGGCAGAATTTCCTTTCCACTGAGTCCCACACCAATGTTTTTCTCACCTGCTGGATATTACAGGAATGCATTTTGTTACTTACCTTTATATTATCAATAAGGAGCCCCCATCGACACCTGCAAAGTTGCTAGCTCTACCAGAAAAATAATCTCATGCAAAATGAGGATAGCAAAGAAGGTTGCCTTCAGCATGGGTGGTGAAAAGGCATATCCAGAAATTGTGGGTAATGACATGAAGATATGCAGTAGATATGCATAAAGGGATTCCTTTTTGACCTGCTTTGAAAATCTCTGTATATTTATTTAACAAGTGTCAATCGTGATGCAGCCTTGGGCTGCTAATAGTCTGTCACATGAGAGGAGCCATGGGTACATGTCGCAGCACGCTCAGTGCATGACCAGACCTGTCAGGTTGGGGCTGATGACATTACTGAACAAGTTCAACCTGTTTATGGTTTCTCAGCACCCCAGATTATAATTATTCCTCATTATTTTGCACATTTGTCATATCTCTGGGTCTTGTCCAGGGAACCTGTGTGCTAGGCCATGTATAAACAGACAAGCACATTTCCTCTCTCCCAGGTTTTTTCATCTGAGCATTTTAGCTCTGGGTTTGCTTTTGTTACTGGCACCAGCGGGAACCTTGGAACGCTCTGCTGGCTTTTCCAGTGGCTCTGAAATCCAGAGGCACAATCCCTGCAGTGTCGTGCTGAGCTGGGGCTCATGCAATTGATGGTCTCTTTGTTCCTCCCTCAGCTAAGAATTGTCCTTGCATATTCATCCTGCACAGCTCCCGGGCTCCGCTGTCTTCCATTTTGACAGCTGCCTGGGGACATAGGCTGTGCAAGAGGCCTCCATGTTCAAAAACTCACCAGGGGTGAACTCTCTGGCTATAGTTTGCTGCAGTAGCCTTTCTTCTGTCATGAAGCTGTAAGACTCCAGCCCATGTCTGATGACACTGCAGTGTAGATCTGGAAAAGAGCTTTTATCTTGTTTTGGCAGCTGAACACTCTGTCTTGCATGTTAAGTGTGAGGATTTACAAGGATGAAGGATACACTTTGCCACAGACCTCAGATGTAGCCCTTTTGTTGTTGTTGTCGAATTTAGCTTGCTTTTCCCTTCAGAAAATGGAGGTAAAAGGAATTGTGAAAGAAACCATGCAAGAAAATGAAATGCTGCTATCATGAGGCTATCACTAATTTCTGCTGACAGCTGTACGTATTTCTACCGCTGTTGCTCTGCCCTAACACATTGCACATGGTCTTTGTCGTATTGGTTGCAAAATGCATTTCTGTGACATCCAGTGTTTGTCACATCTACATCATGCCATGTGCAACCAAAGGCTACATGTAACAAGAAGCTGAGCAAGGACTTTGGACTCTAAAAGCCAAGATTATGTTTGTACCTACTGAGAAGTTTGTGCTGCGTTCATTCACAAGTCATTTCATTTGTTCTGCATTCACGAACAAGCTACTTCAATTCTTCGTCTGTGAAGTGGATGTAGCTATGGGTGACATAAGCCACTGACTCGGCTGATATTTTTAGAACACTGGTGACCTTCACTGACATATGCCATGTCAACAGGAAGTAAAGAGAAACAAGTAGGTGCATTATTGTTAATGCACTGTAGGGAGTCAGTTTCTTGTGAGTTACAGTGCCCAAGAGTTCAGAGGAAATTGTTCAGACATTAGCAAATGTTTTTAAAAAAGGGACGATATTAAAATGGATTCTTCCTTATCTGTTGTTTGAGACATTCCAAGTGACAAATAGGAAAATTAAAGGAGGGAGCTAGGCAGGAAGAGACAAGATGCACTACTAATACTCAATTAGAATGTAAGGTGAAGTGACCACAGAGATGATCATTATATGCCAGTAAAGGGAGGCTAAATCTTACACCTTTAGGGAAGTAATAGAATGGTTTTGCTAACAAGATGATGCTGCTTCTTGAACTTCATTCCCTTTTGGTCTTTTAAGCCAGCTGATCTGGAAAAAACTATAAATGCAGGTGCATTTATAGTCCCAGGCACATGTGCTCACATGCACACGAGCCCACACCCTAGCCCAGATTCAGATCCCTTCAGTTCATCTATATTCTCAGCTTAAAAACAACAGAATATAAGCAGTAGCCTGAACATTGTCTTCAGAAGCATAGTTGTTTCTATGGCTTTCTTGAAGGACCATTCCCATCTCTTGCCCGTAGAACCTTTTGCCAAAAACTGGTGCTCCATGTATTTTACAGTCTTTTGGAAGCTGAAAGTGTTGATTGGAACATCACTCCAGCTCACTGTGTGGTCCAGCACCGGGGCTGCTCAGCAGCAGCCTCTCTTTATCTGTTTTCTTTACCAGCGTTCATCCAACTGATGATTCAGTTAATCATTACCCAACTCCATCTTTGCTAGGATCCTCCTGACAGAAAGCACTGTATGTGCTTCCAAGGGGGGTGCCCACTGGGGTCCTTAAGCAAGAATGGAAAGAAACTAAGGAAAAACAATAGGATCGCTGAAGGTGATGTCTTTCTAGAGTGTGCATGCGTGTTTTTTTAAATCTAACTAGATACACACATTAAAAAAACATTACATTGTATTTTACAATTTTACATAGAGAAAATCCTTGGAATTCAGTGTCTAGCATTATCAATTCCTGTTTTCAGTCACACAGCCTCTCACCAGATGCTTCACTGAGGTTTTGTTCAGACCTTCCAAGCCCTGGTGCAGCAACCAAGCACGGGCAGAGCATTCCCCAATGCCCTGCACCCTCACAAGCCCCACTTGTCTCACCTGTATTCAGATACCAGAAATGACACAGCCCACCCTCCCTGCTTTACCTTGCTTACAGTTTTTTTTGGTAAATGTGTATTTTCAGTTGGGCAGTGGCAGAGCCACAGGTTGTGTTGTTAATTTTTCAGCTACAGTGCTTCCTTGCTCATCCCTGCTCCAGCTGCATCATGAATGGATGCTCTATTAGAGAAATGTCTTATCAGATTTTCTCTACATCCACACTTTCCGTTTTCAAAACTCATTTTGCTACTTCATCCATGTGGATTGTTATATTAAAAGCTAATTTTCAGTAGGGTAGTTTGGTATTTGAAGTTTTTCATTAGTGAGCATGAATCATACACAGGAATACCAGATCACAGACAGAATGCATAGCACTTTGGTTGCATGTATCTGAAAGTGATCAAGAAAAAAATCAGATTCTGTGCAGAATATTAAATAAGGATACCCAGGGTTACAACAGTTGTGGGTCATTTCTCAATGCAAGGTAGCGGGAAGTTTGTATAGAAAATCCTCCTGTCTGTATGCAGTTTTGTATGTTAGCTGTTTGTCTGTGCATGCAGAATGCATCCCTCTGTTCTGTTGAGTTTGATGGCAGTTACTGTTTGCCTAAAGTAGTGAGTGGAGTCTGGCAGTGCTCTTTATGGATTTTTACACTTTATTTCTCTGAATTGGTTTATAATTTTCACTCACACCTTTCAAGAAAGAATAGCAAATTGCTCTGTAAAACAAACATGGCAGAATGAATTCCTTAGTTATACACAGGTAAAAGATGTTTTTTCAAACATATGGTAAGTAAAGTTTGTTTGACCATTCCTAAGTGACCAAAAAGGTTAAATTCCATTTTCAAAATTGACATGATATTTGGGACATTTTTCCAATTGAGTGCCAATGGAAGGGCACTGAGGTGTTTCAGAAGATGTGATTCAGAACCCTGAGCTGTCTCTTCTGCAGTGGCACTGCCCTTTGTGATTTTGGTTGCAGAGATATTGCAAGTGAAGCTGCATTTTCTCCATAACCTGACATTGTCCTGATGGGGTTTGTTCGCATTTTTTTTTAAAGGCTGGGATGCTGTCATGGATTGGAAAGATGTCTTATCAGGAGGAGAAAAACAAAGGATGGGCATGGCTCGGATGTTTTACCATAAGTAAGCATTTCAGTTTGTTCTTTAAGTAGCATCTGAGAAGGAGAAAGAGATTTGCAGGTTTCCAGTTGTAGTTTGAGCAGTAGCAGACTTTAATCTCCATGCAATATGCAGTACTGCTAGATGGTTGCATAGGACCACAGACCTTGTTGTTTATTCATACAAACTTTTAGTTGGAGGAATGTTTTTTACTTCAGCTTTGCTTTTGGCAACATTTCCAGATGTTCCTTTCTTTAACATCTCAGGCACAAACATCTTCCCTGCATTTGTTCTGCTAATACTGCAGAAGTCTTGTGGACTGTTGCAGAGGCTATGGAAGTTTGAAAGCCAGGCTCCAAAACGTCTTGATTTTGGAGACTGCAAACACACAAAGGCAGCCTAATCCATACATAGCAGTGGGTAGAGTTTCTGAGTTGGCTGAGCTACTGCATGGCTTGATGACGGGATAGAATAATACTTAGGTCAAACTAGAGCACTAAAGTTAGATCACTGTGTACTCAGACAGACCAGGGAATAAAACCCATTTTTCCTGGAAGCTATCTCTGCACCTGAGTAGTGCACGGAAACTTTATGCTGTTGCTAGCCAGCTTTCAGCTGTAAATGAGAGACAGCTGTCTGGCAAAAATAGCTCTCTCCTTTCTGTTGTTCTTTCAATTAAACATTGTACATGGGAATACTGTCCAAAACATAGAAGAGTAATGTTCTTTATCTACTTTTGAAAGGCCAAAATATGCATTGCTGGACGAATGCACGAGTGCTGTAAGCATTGATGTTGAAGGAAAAATATTCCAAGCTGCAAAAACAGCTGGGATATCCCTACTTTCTATCACACACAGACCTTCTCTTTGGTAAGTATGTTCGGGGGCTAATCATGGTCCTTGCTTATAGCTTTCTGACCCACAACGGATTGGCCTTTACTCTTTGTACGAAGGCAGTTGTTTAATCAATATCTACTGCTCTCTCCAAGATAACTTGTCTACAGTAATAGTGATGTAAATGCATTTGGTATTGATTTTTTTTTTCATTCTTTGACATGTATTTATTCCTCCCTCTTGTTTTTTTTAAACGTGTTCCAGTGATTAAGTATTAATAGCAACAGGCAGGTACCTAAGAGCAATTAATGAGCCCATCACACCACAGCCACAACCGATATCACCACATTATTCTGTAAAGGTGACAAGATCCAGGAGCTGTCCTGGGGAAGTTTATCAGTGCAGGGAGACAATGGGAAACATGGCAAGTGGTTAAACTACTCTTTTTTAATTCCATAGGAATAATACATTTGGTGATTTAACTTCAGTTGTGTCCCCTGCAGGGTTTGAGAGCTTTCAAAATCTAATTGTCTATTAAAAAAGCAAATGTTGGAATCCTGAGAAATGTCATTCTAGTGAGAGAGTACTAAGTATGGAAGAGTCCCTCAAAGGCAGTAAATGTAGTCACTGAACACATAAAACAACCAAATACTTTAAAGGGCAAATGGAGATCAAGGAGGTGTGAATTAACTTTAGCAGAGACTATTTGTTCTGAACTCCTTTATCTCTGCTGTCCAATTACTGGGTTTTTTTTAAACTGGTGACAAAAAAATCCTTTCTCATTCATTGCCTCAAAGGAAAGAAATTGTATCAGTGTCTGCTTCTCTGAAAAAAATGTTTTCCTCAGCATTCCTCCTTCCCCTTTGTAGGTGGTGACAGTGGAAATAGCTTTTGCCTGGCTCAGGACCTAAATATTAAGAAAAAAAAGGTATTGTGGTAGGAAAAAGAAGTCACACAGACATTTGGTTTTAAAATAATTTAAATTGCACTTAAAAAAAAAGGTAGCATTTACATTTTTTAAAGTTTGGCATTACTCTTAAAACCACTGCTCAAGGAAACAGGTATTTGAGAGCACCTCACCTATGGATAATGGTGGTGCAGAGAGAAGTTATGCTGAAGAACTTGTGAGAAAGGTCTTTTGAGTTCAATTTCGTACCAGTATTTCTTGTTTCATAGTACCAATGCTATTCAGAAAGGTTTGGGATTGTTCTTGTAAACTCCATAGTATTACTGGAATTATAGGGTTCTGGAGAAGTAAACAGAAGTGCTGAGCATTTAGAAATAAGAATTAAATGCCTTTAACTCAGGTATGCATCTGCAAATAGTGCACTGCATAGACAGAAACGGGGTTCACAGGCTGTTTTCTTTTTCTCAGAATTATACCAGGAAATACTTGCTCTTTTAATCAAAATACTGGCTACTTCAGAGGGGAAGGTTAAGCTTTTGGTGTCACAAAGAACAATATGCAAGAAATGATGCATATAAGCCCGGAGTTGAATCTTTGTTGAGTCCCATGTCATAAGCTATTGAGTTTATTAAACTGTCACATTCCCTGGATGGGATTTATAATCACTGTTTTATGATGTGTCTCATCTTCTATAATTTGTAGTGATAAATTACACTGAGGGAACTCTTTGCTCTTACTCTTGCACCTCCTGATAAATGTCTTGTCAGGCCTAGACAAACTCCACATGTACACCTTTGAATATTTTCGATGCACACACCCTCGTACTGACTCCTACACAGGTTTTTTTAGTTTGCCCCCTTGCAAACTGAGCCATATTTTAGGACTTGGAGGTTTCTTTATCCAACCTTATGAGATGCGGGGGAACACACTGAGATGTAATTTGAACTAATTAGTTTTATCAGTAGCATCAGGTGCACCATGCCTGCGTGAATGTATTTTCTGCTGTGGAGGTAAAAAGTCTCTCAGAAAGCAAAGTAAATAAAATAAACTGAGACTTGGGGCTAGCATTCCTGGAGGAGAAGGCAGCCCTGTCTGCTGCTGCTGTTTAAGCTCCTGGAGAAAAAGGAGTCTGGTGAAGTCACCTGTAGCCACAGGGGGGTCCTAGTGACAGGCTTGACATACCCAGTACTCTTAGGAAAGAGTGTCCTGGGATTATGAGTCACTGAAAATATCTTAGCCAGTGATCCAAAACCGGACAACTCTCAGCTTCCCAAGAGGCACCACTGAAAAGAGACACAGACATCCAAATTTGTGTGCAAAAATGAACCATCTGTTCACTGAGCCATCACTAATGTTTTAATTTCTACTGCAGGAAGTACCACAGTCACTTGCTGCAGTTTGATGGACAAGGCGGCTGGCGGTTCGAGCAGTTGGACACTGCTATCCGCTTAACACTGAGTGAGGAAAAACAGAGACTGGAATCCCAGCTTGCAGGAATTCCTAAAATGCAGCAGAGACTGAATGAACTGTGTAAAATCTTGGGAGAAGACTCAGTGCTTAAAACAGTGGACAAAGAGGAATAAATAATTTATGTTTATTTTTTAAAAGTATTTTTTTAGTTAAAAGCATTACAACTTCAGCCGTTACCCTTTGCATGCATTGTGATAGAGGCTTAGAGCATAGAGAAACACAGCCAACAGAAAATAATGCTCTGAATGCTATGTAAAGCTTTAGTGGTTTAGTATTAAGGCAGAAAGTGGTTGAACTGTGAAAAGAAAATAAGCAAGTGCACAGAGTGTAAGATTCGTCATTGCAGCTTATGTTAATTCCTAGTGAAAGCCCGATTCACTGCAAAGAACTCCCAACAAACTTAGGTTTTGTAGGTGAATTTTTGCCTGAGATTTGGCCTGCAGAATGTGCTTTTGTACCGAGTCACTGTGTGCATATGATATGCCTGCTACGCAGAGCAAAACGGGCATGAAACTCAGGCATGGAGTGCGGCAGAGGTAGCATCTGGGTGAGTATGCAGATGCATGCAAAAATCTCATTTGGGTACAAGAAACATTCTTTCAGCCCATGTAAAACTCAGCTCCTCTTCTACTACTGAATCATATACACACCTTTACCTGCATTTCCATAGGAAATAACATAATAGGCTGACCAGAAGACAACTCGTGGAGGAACCCACTGCCTTGTGACAGAGAAGGAGTGATAGAGCTAAATATGTAATATACTTGTGCTGTACTTTATGACATTATGCATAACTTCAGAGGCTCTTTGCCCTTCATGATACATGAGTTCCTCTGGGGGATTATTTAGGTCCTCTAGTTAATAACCTCTGGTAGGGGGGATGGAGCGCTGGGCCTGGCCTTAAATGACTTAGTTTTCGCTTGACTAATTCATCTGCTCCATGGGTCTGATCCAGCTGACATCCATCTCTGACCCAGTTCCTCCCTTGGTGAAACCACAATATAGACACTTGTTTGTTCCGTGAGACACTTTGTGAGGGGAAGGACTGTAGGAGAGGAAAACGTCAGTTTCTAACAATGCACTGTATTCTCAGGCACGGCTGTCCCGCCAATTCAAATGCTCAGCACTTATGAAGGTCTGTGAAAAGTTAGAGCATTTTGTAACCACTAATTAATATGCCTGCCATATTTTGGTAGAGTGGCTGAACACTGCCCTCCTCATGAACAAACACACCAGTTAACTACTGTGCTTTCAGATGCACTCACTGATTGTCCCATCTGCTTTTCAGTTCAGTAGGAACTTGGTCCCACTCAGTCAGAAGATGCTTTAAACAGAAACCCCTAAGATAGTGTTGGCCTCAGTGCCTTGCCAGAGGCAAGAATGAATGAGAAATAAAGATGTGAATGGACTGAAGAGCTCCTGATCTGCTCTCTCTGACTGAAAGTGCGCAGCAAATGGGCAGCTCAGGAGTGCAGCTCAGGAGGGGGAAGAGGCTTTGCAGATGAGTAAATGAGCCTTAGCTGAGGTGTAGCAATCCTGAAGTTTATTGATTCTTTTTTCCTAGAAGTGTGATTTCTTAGGAGATTTCTGCCTGGATTGCTTGGTCTGAGAGGGGCAATGTGTACGAACTCTTAAAAGAGGATAAATATTTTGGTGGTATTTGATGAGCTGGGAATGTTTGAGGAACCTGAAGTTAGTATAAACTGTTCCCTTTTTCTGATTGCTTCCTGAACAAGGGGAAGGTGAATTAACTCCATCTGCCAAATCCCAGCCCAGTGCACTAACCATCAGTCTATCTTCCTTCTCACTGCATGCTCATTTTGCTGCTTGGTACGGCACTTGCACAAGAAAATGGAGTAAGTCTGCTCCTTGGCCCACTCTTCAGAGTCTGTGCTTGAATGTAAGCCTGTAACTTGTCCTGGTGACTGAGTTTTCTCTATAGACTCCCATGGGACATCTCAGTGATACAGAAAAGAATGATTTTGGGAACCTTTTAAAGGGATGAGAAATTAAGGTTCAAGATAATAAGATGTTGTGCTGTAAAGTGCAATCTGGAGATCACTGCTGCGGTGGATGACATGTGCGTGCAGTTTGATTTGCGAGAGTCTCTGCTTGTCCCTCTCCCCGAAGGCTGTTTCTACCTTCTCATCTTCAAAGCAAAGTTCAGAACTGCTAAGGAAGAAAGGAAGTCAGCCAAGAATCTGTTCTCGTTGAGCATGAACGAGATGACTGATGGTTTTAAAGGCTTGCGCGTTTCTGAGTTAAGAAAGGTGGTGAATCAGGCATGCCCTTGTCCCAGCTGCAGTGTATCCTTCTGCTAGTGCAAAGCACCCACAAAGTCAGCTATCCGTGAACTTCTGCCAAGGCAGGAGCTGAGGTGGAGGAAGGGGCATTACTGTTCCCCACCCCTCCATTAAACACTTTACCATGTGGCTGGGAGCTAAACCTGGGTTGTCCAGTCCCTGGGTGAGGAGGACACTGAAAAGTGCTGAACAACTGGCCCAGTTCCGCACTGCTCCAGGTGTGGTCCAGCCTCCCACCAAAGCTCTGCCATGGCACTTGGCTTGTTGGGAGCTATTATGAGCACGTGCAGTACAGAGATGGCAGCTGGCCACAGCACACAGAAGCACATTTTCTGAGGGAATCATGTTTAGTAGAAGAAAGTTTGCTAGTTTTTTTTCTTTCATGAGATTATGTATAAAACATACAGAAGATATGTACATTACTGATGAAATTTTAATGAAAACTGAAATCGCACCAGGAGCAATGTAATGGTATTTTTCTTCAAGTTTGATATGTATTTCCTGGATCCAGTAATAGACTTGCCCGTTCCCATTCAGTAATGTAGTGTAAATTATCCTAGCATCTCACTTAGCTGTTTACATTCTTGTAGGCGTGACAAGAACACTAGAGGCTGGTGTGAGAAGAAGCCCTTCTCCAAATAGGAGCTTGCTGAGTAATACCAGGCCAGTCTTAGAAGGATTTTGTGCACTGGTGGATCATTATATTTGAAGTTAGATTCATGACTAGAAGAGAAGCTGCCCTGGAGATGTTCTTTGCAAGCTTCCTAAGTTGTTCCAAGGGCTCACTGGGACAGGATTCTCTGATTCTGTTTCTGGAGAGTTCTACCTCTGATGTAATACAGGGCATAAGCCAGCTCATTTTGTGCTGCCTTGGACCCAGCTGGGAAAGCAGAGCAGAGGTGCACGCTCCCTGCTCAGGGAATAGCTCAGGGAGATGCTCTTCTGGAGCCAAGGTTCAAGAAGCGCTTGGTCCTTGCAGTGTCAGAGAGTCAGAGCAGGGCAGGATGCCTTGGTGCAATCCTTTTCCATGATGCGATGACAGCTCCCCACCAATGTCTATTCCCTTTCTGGCATTCAGGAGCTGTGATTTCCCAGGGGCTGTGGAAGTGATGTTTTGAGCTTCCTTCTGCCTGTCCTGTCTAGCTGGAGCCAGCCAGATCCTGCTTATCATGTCACAGCATCTGCGTTCAGAGCTGGATACTACAAAGTGCTCTGTGCATGTAGCCTCCTGTGTGCACCCTCTCATCCATCCCCAGGACTCAGTGCAGACTGGACTTGCCTGAGTCTAAATCCTGGAGGAGTACAGATGCTGAGCAACATTCAGTCTCGGGCATGGAGTATCTGTGCAGTAAAAATGCGAATTATCCACTTTGTTTTTCAGATAATGCTGGGATTTTTTGCAAAAATGGGAGGACTTTTTTGTGAGTGGGATTTCAGTATTTTAATCTAGGAGAAGTTTGTTTTTCACTTAGTTTTGGGACCAGACTCATTCCTGTTTTAGACTTGGAAGTCCTCCTTCTGCAGGGGTAGAAAAGCTCACATATCTTTTAAGAGTTTTTTTAAATCAGTGAGATTTGTAGTTGAGTGAGAAATTAAGGACTGGGTATTCAATGGGATATTTTAGGGATAATTGCAATCAGAATTACATCCTAAAGCAAATGAACACATCTACATTCCCCTCAATGTGTCTGAATGATGATAATGCATGTCAAAGTGAAGTTTAGGAGCCTGTGATCAGAGATTTCAATTGTATATAGAACGAAATCCCCCTACTGAGCTGTTCATGAAGCTTAAGAGAACTGAACTGCTAATTGAATGTGTCTTTGTTTTGTTTATGTTTGATATTAATGCCTTTTAAGAGCAGACAATTTATAAAGCAATAAATTATGCTTTACAGTTGTAATTTATTCCAACCTCAAATAAAACATGTTGCATTTACTTTGAGTTATCTGTGTTCTTTATTCACAAAGCAGTCAGGACCTGCCTGTGTGTGCTCTGGGAGCCCCTTCCCATCCCTCCTTTCTGCAATGAGGTAGGAAAGCTTGGGGTGGATGTTGCGTATTTGCAGGTTAAAACATGTGCTTCATTCCTAGATCAGGCTGCTGTCAAAGGCTGCTGTTTTCTTCTGTCTTGTGCCCTTCCACTTCAGCATGGACCTGATTCATGACAGGAGGGTGACAAGAGCTGCCATCAGTTGTGAGGGAGCTCTGCAGAGAGGCTGGGTACCAAGCAGTGTGCCAGAGAACAGTGTCAGCAGTGCAACGTCAGGTGGCCTCAGCAGCATCGCTCCCAAAGGTTGTTACTATGGTCTTTGTAAGATAAAGTTGTGCATACAGCACCAGTGTGACAAATACTGCAAGCAAGTGCCCATGGTGGCCTAGAAATGGAGAGGGGTTTTTCTTAGGGGTTAGGATAAAAACCTCAATCTCTTTGGCTCTTCAGACTACCAGGAGTATGAAGGTATTGTTTGACTCCTTGGCAGCCAGAGCTGGCTTGTGTCTAGCCCCTTCCCAGCTGCGTGGCAGGGGATGGTGAGGTACTGGGTAGTGGAACAGGACCTGGATTATGCAGTTGAGGAGCACATGGCAGTGGTGGTCACTTGATAACTAGATCCTTACGGGTAACTGAAGGTTTGTCCCAGTGCCTCCCTTCCAGTTCCCTCACCCACTCAGAGGCAGAGCACCGACAGAGCAGGACATGGGCCACGAGAAATGCATTTTTGGGGGTGTCTGGAGGGTTGTAGGACCATGCTGGGGCTCATGCATCAGACCAGGAGGAGACAGGCTATACTGCAGGGGGGGAGGTGAGCTGAGAGGTTGCATTTGAGTTTCACTTTCTTTGGTAAGAAGTGCTTTGATGTCAGCTCTGTGGAGGGCATTTCTGCTTTCTGACGAGGCCAGCAAAGGACTGACACCATGAAGTGCTGGAGCCTGGAGCCTCTGCTAAGAGTTAAGTGTTCCCAAAAGAGATGGGACAGCAGGGCTCATACCATGGGAGGAGGAAAGACTTGGGAAACATTCAGAGCAGAGGTGTTCAAAGACTTCCCACAGGTGAAATTTTCTAGTAGATGGGATGTATCTGGAAGAACACCTCCTGCTGTTTCTCTGTGGCCTCATTTCCGATTATGGCTCATTCTGCAGCGCCTGCTTTGTGTGTTTTAAATTAGTGACCTTAACCTCATGTGAAACCATCTATGAGAGGGTAACAGGGACACGGTGAAAACACTGCACCCACCCAGTGAACGAGCTGGTTTTAAACAGGTAATTACAAAAGGGAGAATGAAGCTGTGGTGGTGCAGGGCTGAGGAGTCAGCTGGGTCCTGAGGCTGAGCTCCCAGTGAGAAACCAGGGGTAAAGCCTAGGAAAAAACAGTCCAACAGAGACCATGGGAGGAACTGGTGTTGGAAAAAGGGAAGAATGAAACCTGTCCTGGACATAAAGTAATTATACAATAGCACATCGCTTCTCTTTCATCAAACATACAGAGACAAGCTGGCCCTGACATAGCATTTGTAGTGTAGCACAAACAAGAGTAACAAAATGTTCATTTATTGATCAATTTTAGCATGAAATTGTCATAACAAGTTATTTAGATTGAAGGTTCTTTGATAGAGAGTTCACATTTGTTGTGATTTAGAGCTAAGTTTCAAATAGATCAGATTCATAATGCTTTTTGTAAAGATTTGGGTCTTTGGGAAGTAGAAACCGTAAATGATAAGCAAGATATTGAAGCAAACACAACCTGTCAAATATTTAAGCAACAAAAAAATTGCATTCAGTAGTTCTAATAGTCTTGTCCTCTGTAGCTCAGTTAAAATGTTCTCCTCCGCTATATTCACAGATAGCCGCACTGTGCTACAAATATATGATGTTTATGAGAGACTCCTCTATCAGTTGGTGTTCCCTGTGCTGGTGTGTTTGGAGACCCCTATCTCTACTATATGGATTGCACTAAGTCTTGCTTCCCACTCTTGGCTCACTTTCTGTCCCCACCAGGCTGGCTGCAGCACTGGGACATCTGGGTGCTGGTGCCTTCCCTCCATGGGAAATTCACTGTGAGCAGAGAGGTCTCCAAGCACGGCACTGCCTGACCCAGCAGATGCTTCCCAGCAAGAGAGACCACATCTAATGGGCTGGAATCATGGGGGAAAGTGGTGGAAGAGCGCGAGTGGTGGGGGGGAGGGTGTTGTGCTGTCAAATGCATCTGCTTTGTTTATAGGCAGTCAGCAAATACTTTTAGGAAAAGCCTTAAGAAATAATGTCTGCACAACTGAAACATCAGTAGCTGACAAGGTGCTAGTGCGAGCTACTGGGGTGCAACAACTAGTGGTGATACAGCTGGGCTCTGCCAGATGCATGCTCACAATAATAGGACATTCATGCACTGAGCAAACATCCCATATCCCTGCAATCCAGGATGATTCAAAAGGTGTACAGCTTATGCTTGTGAAAAACAAATAGCCTCTTTTAATCCTAGCAAGTGGCCACCAGAAGCACACAATTGCCTTTCATAACGTGAAGTATTTCTAGGTAACCCCTAAATTGTATCAATTCTTAAATAATGACGTGCCTTGTCTAAGCGGGGCTGTTCAATGAGAAATCCCTTTACAACCAGGGTGAAACAGCAGCCACAGAAGCAAAACTACAAAAATCCCCACTTCCTTGCTAGTGCAAACCAAGCGTACAAGGAGGTGCTGCTGCAGACTCTCAGTAGCCTGTTTCCATACTGTAATCATGTTACAGAGAGTTCAACCCCTGTCTAATCGCTAATGCTCCCTTACGTATGTGCCATATGGCTGATTGCTGAGCATCAGAGGATGAGGACTCTGTTAATTAGACTCCATTTGCTTAGATTATTATGGGTGAAAAAAAGAGCTATTAATGCATTTCATGCCAAGATGAAAGTGGAATCAAGGTATGCAGGCCTGGGAGAACGTCTGTGCTGCTTTTGCTAGGACTTACTTCCAGGGACTTCTGAAGGGAGGTTCAGTTTCTTCCTCTTTCAAGTCATGGGCTGAAGACTTCTGTCTGAGAGAGGTTTTAATTAATAACCAGGGAAAACCCCAGTGGTGTCCTCGGTTTTAAAGATATTAAAAGATGTCTGATTCTAAAAAATGGGCCTGATGTTCTCGTCATCAGCCTGATATGGGTTTGTCAGTCTCCTGTGACTTGCTTGCCCTGCTCTGATGCTGGGCTGCTCCATGAGGATGGAGCCATGCTGGCGAAGGCTGCGTGCCCTGCTCCCTGCAGGACACCACGGAAGCATTTGGGTTTGATTTGTTAAAACTTAAAGATGTGTGTTCCAGAGCCTTATGCTGCTGCAAAAGGCGTAAGTGAGATGCAGAAGGTGGAAGTGGATAAATTCAGGCTCAGATGAAGCCAGGACAGGTCTTACTTCTGATGGGTGCTGGGGTGCTTCAGCAGAAAGTGCCTGTTTAGCACAGGGCATTGTTTGATGGTCTCTACTGCTGTGTTGTGCAGTGCCAAAACAGCCCCTCCTGGCCAATGGCAGATCATGGAAGTGGGAACTGCAGTGCTGCTGGAGTCCATAGGGCTCCAGTGTCCTGTGCTTTCACAGACACCTCAGCCACAAAGCTGAGCTCCACTGCACAGAGAAGCTCCTTGTGAGTTTGGGAGGAAAGGACTGAAGACCTGGCGCCATGAAGAACAAGTCTCTCCTGCTCTTTCCCTGCAATTGTAGGTGGGCAAGTACAGACAGACCCAAGCTGCCCTGCCCCGCACCCATAAAAGCACGTTTAGCCAGCGTTGCCCACCGTGACAAGGTATCTGTTCCTTCACGCAGGAGCTGCCCTGCATTCCCCAGTGCTGGGCTGAACACGACGCCAGGCTACACTAAAGGCAGCACTGAGCTGCCTCCAGAGCAGAGCAGGCTCCTGCCGTGCCAGCCTGGAGCATGGGCAGAAGCCCTCTGCTGTCTGCATCCACCTGCCCAAACAGGTTGTACACTGGCCATAATCCGGGTTTGTGCTCTAATCCCATCTGACTGGCATGATCTTTTCAAGGGGGTTGGATTTCTTGTGGGTGGAGGCCAAAGGCATGGTGCCCGCTGTCCTGATGAATGAGGTGTGTGTGAGCAAACGCTGTTTGCTTTGCTGCACTTTGAACCTGTGTCCTCACAGTGGGCTTGGGTGGGGGTGAGAACACAGCTCAGCCAAGTGCCTTGGAGACCTTTCAGTCTTAGAGTGTCACTACAAATGCACTTCATCAGCATGCAGCAATACTTAAGACCTGGGAGAGCTCTTCACCACATATGCCTTGCTCCATTTACCTCAATGGTTTCTCCTGCAGCTGGCTGAGCACCAGGCTCAGGCACAAATACACAAGCTTTTGTGCAGATGTACAAGCTCGGATTTCCTGTTCCACCTGTAGTGCTAAACCTCAGGAGTCCTGTTTGCAAAGTGCTGCCAAAACTCCAGTCTGGTGGGCTTCTGGCAGGGAAGAAAGGTGGCATTGAGTTGAGCACCATGCTAAGTAGTTAATCCAAACGCATTGCCAGTGGAACACAGGGCATGTCAGGGAAACTAACCAAGACAAATGTTTGGTCTGTGAAGCTCAGAGTCACCAGGCACCTCTAGCTGTTCTTAAAAGGTTTCCTTAATGACGCTGATTAGATTATTAGAGAGGATCTTGCAAGAACCCACATTACTGCTGAGTCTGCAGGCTTCTATCAGCACACGTTGCCAAGGTTTGCTCCTCGGCCAGGCTTGCTCCCTTTGCAGGGTAGCTGAAGTAATTCTTTTGGCAAGCATCTCCTGTAAAGATTATTGATAGTGAGTATGTTCTGATGATGACAAATGCAATTCCTTTTGCTATTAGCGGGTTAAGATATTGCATTACTTTCCAGGAGAGCACATAAACCAGCGCCTGCATCATGAGCCTTAACATTATGAAGGCACTTAAGGGTTTGTTTTGCATTAGTATAATTTTCAGGCACTCAGCAGCTCTTGGGAGTGACTGACTATGCAATGCACCATGGAACACATAATTGGTGAGAGTTGAAGTCAAAATTATTCACAGGTCCTAAATTCCTTCCCGAATCCTTTTCCTCATTGTTTGCATGCTGCAGGACTTAATTGGAGCAAATCTGCATCCAGATCGGTGCTGCCATGGGCAGGGCTCAGTAACCACAGCATTTCCGAAGAGTTTCATGGCTTTATCTCTGACATCCTACTAGCCAAATACTCATCTGCCACACTCAAAAAGCCTTCAGTGAAGATGATGTAAGGTTTGCAGGTGTAGGTGAAAGCTGAATTGAATTTGGCCTTCAGTTATTCCTTGTCGGGTAGGACTGACATGACTGATAAGCTGAGGGGGGTGGGAAATACAGGGGGAAAAAATGGAACATGTCCAAGCTTCCTTTCAGTCAATTCCAGCACTGGAACTGGAGCTGTCTGCTTTTACAGAAACCAGCTGTAGTAGGCTGGGAAGCACTCTCACATTGCCTAGGGCACAGCTTTGATTAAACAACCTCAGCTTGCCTCTCACAAAGCTTTCTTCATGCACCTGATATGGGATCCTGCCTGAGATAATGAATCATGGTGCATTTAAAAGAAATTAAAGGATTCACATCAAACTCTGCCTCTAATCCAAAGCAGCACCTTGATCCTTCCTCCTGTGTGCAGTGCAGCAGGGCAACAACAATCTGCGCACTGGCTCATGGGCTGAGCACCCACAGATGTAGGTCACTGCCATCGGAGGGGCAGAATCAATATTTCAGGGCACACTGCTCCCTCTAGCTTATGAGTTCAATGGAAGGGGTAGGAGAGCTACAATTATGTTTTAAACAACCTGACTGGAGGGCAAAATCATCTTAATTAAATCTCATTCACTCTCCCTGTGATTTGGGAGGCAGATGGCACTTCCCTCCTGCACTTTGAAGAGTGCAGCCCGGAAAGGCTTCCTGAGAAAGCAGATCTGAGACTGTCAGAGCTCACTTGCAAACAGGTTTCCACTGCAGGGATCACTGACCCTGCCTGTCTGTCCCTGGGACACAATGCTGGCAATACCCCACCCGCGTGGGTACCCATAGCACTGCTTCACATTTGGGTTTGCTGTGGTTCATATTTTCAGGCTTTACTCTCTCGCTGTGATGCCAGAAACGGGTTGGGGATTCATTTATTTATTCATTTTTTAAAGAAGCCCTGGCTTTCTCTCCTTGACTGGCATACCTCCACAGAACTGGAATATCCTGGGCAGGGGGGAATCAAACTGTCGGGAGATTTGTGCTAAAGAGGGTGAGAATTGGCTTTATCAAGAAAACAGCTCAGTTCCCAACCCCTTCCAGCTTGAGCCTTTGCCCTGTATTGCAAACACAGCTGCCAGCCTGGCTTCCCCAGACGCTTCATCCTCCTGGCCCCAGCAAAGGAACAGGGCTCAGGTCAGCAGCAATAGTGGGGTGCCCTGGGTGAAGAAATCTTGGCAGTGCTCCTGTCTCTCTGCAAAACCCCTCTGCCATGGTGGGAATGACTGAGAAGGAGGAATACATTAGTGCCTATCTCACACTGGTGAGGTAAGTGAGGTTAAAGGCTTGGAGGCTGAAAGGGCAGCTGTGCTTCAGAGGAGAGAAAGGCAAGCAGTGTAGTGGATGAAAGGGAAAGCAGGGTGGAGGGGAGCCAGGGAATGCTTCCCCTCTGGGGGCAGCAGCAACTTTGTTTTGAAGGCCAGAAGCAGCGCATCTTTGAAGTCTGTTTCAAGATGAGTACGTAAGAGCTCTGGGGTGTTCACATAACAGAGATGCCTGGCAGTAGTTCCAGGGATTGTGCAAGGGCTGCCATGAAGTCAACCAAGAAAGAGACTGAGAAGCCGCTCCTCAGCTGTAGCAGTGGGGTGGGACTGCCAGCCAGGGATCCACTCCCTACCCAACCGCAAGGGTGAGATGTTGCAGCTGGAAAACCACTCCTCCCACTGCAGAGACCAATTTCCACCCCAGAAGAGACTGCCTACAGCCAGGGGAGTTGCTGCCCACCTCTAGTGAATTGTTAGGCCCAGACTGACTTCAAGCCCCTGGACCGTGGGATGTCAGCCAGCATTGCCTGGGCCAAAAAACATTTAAATGCTGCTTTTCTTAAACCCATTAGTAGAGCATCTTTCTATCCCTGGTCCTTATGGGACACCAGACACCTTCAGGAACCTCTGGTCACATCCAACCGTGACCATGGGAATGCCTTTCTTGCATGCTGTGGTTTCTCTGCCTGGACACCAGCATCCTCGTCATGCTAGAAGGCATTCATCCCTGGCCACCCACCAGTGGTAAGCATGATGAGCATGTGGGACACAGGGCCAGACTGCAAGGGCCACCTAATGCTTTGTGTATGGCATACACTGGCACAAGTACCCACAGCAGACAGCTCCCATTGCCCTGAGGAGGGGGCTGTGTCCCCAGAGCAGAACACACTGAGAGGCTGCTCTGTGTGTGAGGCACAAAGCAGTGAGTGAAGGTTCTGGGTGGATCACCAGCCAGCTGGCATGGATGTGAAATTACTCTTTATTTCCACTATAATCAAGACTTTTGAGAGCCTCACATGGATGCAGCATCACTTAACGTTGCCAGCACAGAGTTGCACCCATCAGATCTTTAGGTGTTTCCCCTGGTGATTATCAAACATGTGTCCTGGATGCAGTGGCAAGACTGGAATGTTCTTAAACTGCTGGTTGCTGCAGTCGGGGAAACACATGGGTAAAGATTTCTGGTGTTTGTGCCTTTTCACCACAGTCTTCTCTCTGCACCCAGTGGACGCTGCCTAGATATGGCTGTCAAGTCATGCCACATGTATTGTGTGAATAGATGAGGAAAATGTGTTTTCTGAGGAGTGCACGTGCCACAGCCAACTGGACCTATGAGTTACAGAATGTGATGAAATGCTTCCCTGCATGTTCTTGTCAAGAGATATTTCAGTACCATTTCCTCAGTGATTCAAAACCTGTTTCTTCACGCTTCAAAACTAGGTGCTACGTGCTGGGGACGACTTGCGCAATCCGTTTCCAATGACAGAGTTCAAACTTTTCTGCTACTTGCATGAAGAAGAATGGAGCAAGGTTTCATGTTTGCTAATGCCACACCTGACCTTAAGCTTTGCTTAAAAACAGAGATATTTTTACAAAACAATTACTTGATTGTTCTTGTCTTTGTGTTTCTGATTTCTGAGCCTTTGGGACATGGCTAATTAAAGTTTTCCTGCTTCCATTGTGAATATGAATGCTGGATACTTTCTTACTAATCTGGAAATCTTGCATAATTATAGGTGTGCAGGAGCTTGGGCTTTCTGGAAAACATCATATCTTTGAAATTCTTGATAAAATTAAAAAAACTGGCAAAAATTTTATAAAATTAAAAAAAAAAATCTTTTGTCTTTATCTGTGTCATCAAACCAGACCAGACCAGACCAAACCAAATAAACCAAACCCAAAAGGTTGTTTTTTTCTTTCACGTGGATACCTTTGAAGGGAGTCAAGCCTGGAAAATTTCAGTCCCCCCAAAAAAAAATTTCACAAGATTTTATGTAGTGACTAAAAAGGGGGTTGTGTCTTAGTACATAAATCATAGCATTTGCTGTCCAAAAATCAGTTTATACAGCCTGTTGGGTAACAGAAGATAGCTCAGCATGTGGCTGAGAGTAACACAGGTTAAAGTTCAGATTCATTTGAAAGAACATGATCCACAGGTTAAAAGATACCGTAAATAGTAGCTTTATGTAAAACTGACTTGCTGTAAGTTTTCAGTTAGAAAATATACAGGAAAACCTGTATAATTGAGGATGCTTAATTGAGCGTTTTAGAGAAATACATGTAGTTATGCCAAAAACTGAATGGTGAACTAGATAGTGATGAATATTAGGATGTATTAAGATGCAGCTGGATTCTAAGTCTATGGGTCTTAGGCAGAACTCATTGATGATTCTTATAGCTTCCTAACTTAGGAGCTTGAGGGAAAAGGCAGCACAAAGTTTTCATGACAAGTCCTGTCTCTAATGAAACGACTGCCCACATCTCTGCCTGGGCCAGGTGAGGCAGGAATTGCCTTCTAAGATAAAAGCAGTAATATGTCAATTCCTTTGGGTTTGACTCAACTGCAGACCAAACTTTCTGTGGCTCTCAAAAGGGTTTGACAGGTGAATGAGCTGCTGCACTGAACTGATCAATGTCTGAGTGGTATGGCTGAATCTGAAAGCCAGCTTGGAGCTGCGTGGACAGGTACTCACAGTGGACAATTACGTAAAAATTTGCTTATAGGGGCAGTTTCCTGTAATCCCAGGAATTCATTACGTGGCTTGGACTTTGGTATGCAAAAGGTTTGTTTATCATTGTTAATTATCACTTTGCGTAGCAAAGTACAGGCCACTAGCACCACTTGGCTGCTTGTACAACTGAAGGAGCACCTTGCACGAGGACACAGAAAGGTCTTGATCTCTTCTGAGTATCACTGGGGTTTTGGTCTGAGGGTATCTCATGATTGGGAGCGTCACAGTTCACTTGGGACACGTTTCCCATTTCCAGGCCTGTGTGTACATCATGCACTACAGCTTGAACAAAAAGGAAAGTGAGGCAGGACTTTGTCCCACAGTTCATCGAGCTGTAAAATGTGGTCACTGTTTTACCAGTTAAATAGGCTAATTCAGAGCACAAAAACTGTCTTCAGGTCTTCAGTTTGAAAACCTTAACTCCAGTAGTGAAAGGTACTGACACTGAAATGAATCTACAGATATTACGTAAACAGCCCCGAGCTTCTTCATGTCCTGTCCCTACCTATCACTCAAGCTAACCACTGTGTAGGCAGCAGTTTCAATTTACTGCATTTTGCTTTGACGGCAGGGAGCACAAATAGTAACTCTAACAAGTTCCCTGACAATTTTTAAATCACTGCTTTATCAGTCTAACTGGAGAATTAGATTGAGCAGGTCTATGCAGAAATAAGTCCACAGGAGGACTAAGAATCAACATATATTCCCCATATATTTTAGTCTTGTGCCTACACAACAATAATCAATTAATTACCTCTTACTTTGGCTTGAGCAACAGCACTGATTTTCAGTCAGGTGAGCTCAGCCTATCAGCATGCTCTGCCACTGAGCATTTGGTCAATGATTTGCTCTTCCCTTTAGTATTTGATAGCATCATTATTTTAAAACCACCTTGCATGCTGAAGCCTTCAGGATGCCTTCATGAAAGACTTCCACGGCAGAATCAGTAACAGGAGTACCAAGAAGGATTACAGAACCCAGCTCTCCCAGTCTGTCTTCATTGGAGAGGTGTTCATCTTCGTGGCCCTCCTCTGGACTTGCTCGAGCAGGTTTTCATCCCTTTTGTGCTGGGGGCAAAGAATTAAAAGAATTGTGGTCAACAGCTTGATGTCTAAGTGGAGACCAGTGATGAGTGGTGCTCCTCAGGGGCTGGTACTAGGACTGACACTGCTTAACATCTTAGTCGGTGACATGGACAGTGAGACTGAGTGCACCCTCAGCAAGTTTGCCAATGGCATCAAGCTGTGTGGTGCAGTTGACATTCTGGAGGGCAGAGATGCCATCCAGGGGGACCTGGACAAGAGTGGACCTGTGCAAACCTCATGAAGTTTAACAAGGCCAAGTGCAACATCCTGCACCTGGGTCAGAGCAATTCCAAGCACAAATACAGGCTGGGCAGAGAATGGATTGAGAGCAACCCTGAAGAGAAGGACTTGGGGATGTTGATTGATGAGAAGCTCAACATGAGACAGCTTCAGTGTGCATTTGCAGCCCAGAAACCAAGTGTGTGCTGGACTGCATCAAAAGAAGTATGACCAGCATGTTGAGAGGTGATTCTGCCCCTCTGCTCTTGTGAGACCCCACCTGCAGTACTGTGTCCAGCTCTGTCCCCAAACAAGAAGGACATGGACCTGCTTGAGTGAGTCCAAAGGAGTGCCATGAAGATGGTCAGAGGGCTGGAGCACCTCTGCTGTGGAGACAGGCTGAGAGATCTGGGCTTGTTCAGCGCAGAGAAGTTGGGCTTGTTCTCCAGAGAAGAGAAAGCTCAGGGGAGACGTTACTACAGTCTTTCAGCCCCTAAAGGGGGTCTACAAGGAAACTGGAAAAAGGCTTTTTATGAGCGAATGTAGTGCTAGGACAAGGGAGAATGGCTTTAAGCTGACAGAGGGAAGATACAGATATTGAGAAGAAATTCTTCCCTATGAGAGTGGTGAGGCACTGGCACAGGTTGCCCAGAAAATTTGTAGCTGCCCCATCCCTGGCAGTGTTCAAGGCCAGGTTGAACAGGGCTTGGAGGAACCTGGTCTAGTGGAAGGTGTCCCTGCCCATGGCAGGGAGCTGGAACTGGATGAGCTTTAAGGTCCCTTCCAACTCAAACCATTCTGTGATTCTGTGAATAATCTAAGGGCTAAACTGAAATATGACAATGGCTCAAAACCTGCAAGATGGGTACTTTTCCCTGCCCAAACATGAAAAGAAGGATTTATTAGAGATCTCCTAAAGATGATTGACAGTGAATTTCTCTATCTACATTAATATAATTCTGATCTGTGAGCATTAATGTTCCTGTTTCCTGGGGTGGGGGGCACGCTATGGTTAGTTAATCTAATCCAGAGTGCAGTATCATTGCAGAAGCAACTATAAGTCATTTTTTAAAGTTTTAAATCAAGCCAGTTTTCTGCACAGGCCTCACAGACTGTGGGTTTGGAAGCTGCGCTTGGGAAACAGCACCTTTCAAACCATTGCTTAAGCCAATGAGAACCAGCTTGTTCAAGGTGTGCCTTATACACACCCTGTTCTATATAATTCATGGTAATTACATGCTTGCTGAAAACACAGAACAAAACCATAACTAGAAACAAATAGACAGTCTGGGAAAAAGACTCTTTGGTCTCTAACAGTTTTTAAATAGATGCCATTTGTTTGCTCCTGCAAAAGCCGTCCTTAAAACACAGCTGGACTCCTGTGTCTTGCCTGCAACTAGCCCCACAGTTGCCAAACTTTCCTAAGAGTGGGCACAGCGACAAGGTGGTGTGGGAATAGAAAGAGGTCCCTGGGGGAAGCCTGACCCTCCCAAACTAGCAATAATACAGTTCTATTTTCCAATAGGCGGGGGTTTGCTTCCCTAGACCCTGGTAACATCTCTGGTTTGATGTGTGGAGCAAGCAGGTGGAGGAAGCTTGAAGAGCTGCCAGATAGAACAGAGTGAAGCTTTCTCTCTCCTTGCACTGGTACAAAGGGAGCCCAGCACCAGTCAGTTTGACGGGTAGGGCTGGTGACTTCTGCTTCCTTTTAAACACAAAAATCCGAGGTGCCAGACTGGGGAGGGCAGAGCAGAAGGCCTTTGGTTCCAGCAGGGATCTTACCTGCTTATGGCTACAAACTCTCCTCCTTCCATGAAGCCATGAAGCTGATCTTTATGCAGTTGCCAAAGTCTCTTATTGCTCCTAGTTTAGTCATGTGAAGTATAAATTTGCTTCGAATTGCTGGGTTTGGTTTTATTTCTCAGGAGTTTGTTTGTTTCCTGAGGAGAACAAGCAGGGACTCATAACTCTCCTAGCCAGAAGTACACAGGCTATTTAATTTAGTGTAGTTGCAATACTGTATTTTCAACAATTAGTCTCTACTAATTAGTTAATTACACTGTCACTACTGTAGCTATAAATAGATGTTAAATACAATTGCTGAGAGTGGTGACAGAACTAAACCCACATGCTTCGAGATAACACTCGAACAGATTCTCCCACGCTCCCCACAGTTGTTACTGCAGAAAAGATGCAAAAAAACCACCAAAACTCATCCTTTTGCAAAGTATTTTGTATCATGACATCATTTAGAAATTACACCCATTAAAGAGTACCGGTGGCACCACTTGTGATGCATTTAGGCAGTGCAGCTGCAGACACAGATGCTGAGGTTTCTCGAACACACCTTGGCAGGATTGTGCCTTCAGCAGGCCCCCAGCCCAATTGTGAATGTCTAGCTCTGCACAGCTCCTGGATCACTGCGGTGCCTGCTCCTGGCGGTGCCTTTCACATCTTGTATGTGTGCTTGTAGAGGGGCAGTGGTGCACCCTTGGCAATATGGCACAGCATACCAGGCTGGTTGTTCCCACAAACCAGAAACTGATGCACACTGCTGCAGATGTTAAGTCCTATGTATTGACGGTCAGACAAGCATGTATCCATGCGCTGCCATGTTATTACTTCAGAACCATGGGATCTTGATGTAAGAGTGTGTCCTTCATACACATGATTCAATGATGCCATGATTTTCAAAAGACTAGAGGGAAAAGGATCTCTGCCTGCTGAGGTCCATAGGTGGTACAGATGAGACTCTAATCCCAAGACCCAGAAAGCAGAAGTTGTACCAGAAGCAGTTTTACTTCTCCACCACAAATGGCTGAGACCTGCCCATTAGGATGGGGAACCAGCATGGTTACTGCTGTCCTGAATCAGGCTTTGTTGCCAGCTTCCACACTGGCATCCCGTGGAGCCCCTGCTGGGCATAGTCCTGTCACAGCTCTGGCAGAGATGAGCTCCAGCAGTCCCCCAGACTGCAGCCTTTGCAGCTACACTGGTGTTGATCGGCAGTCCTGTAGCTTCAGGGGGAATGAGAACCCTGCAGTCATGTGGCCTTTAAAATATTAATGAACACCAACCACATGTCATGCACATGCACTGAGATTGTTTTATAAGTACCCACACCCTCCACCACCTTTATTCAATGGTCATAAGCAGGTGGCAATAGTTGCAGAAGTGAAGCTATAGATACAACATGGCAGAAACAGCTGCAGGTAATCCAGAGCATTTCTTTTCAGCTGAAGAATACACTTTCTGAAGACTGTCTGCTAGGGTGGAAGTACAGAAGGACTATTAAGGACAGAAATAAAAATCTCTATCCACTAAACTATGTTTTGCAAATCAGAGGATGTAGAAATAATTTAAATAGCTGAGTTTCATCATCTTCCCTTTGAAATGAGTGGTGCAATGCTGAATCATTTCAAGTGAAGAAGAAATAATTCCAGTATTAGAGAAATTTAATCTAGTCATGGTAGCATGGTGTCACTGAAGATCACTTTGGAAACTCACAAATGTAAATGCAGTGAGACACATGACATTTTACTATAGACTTCTATATGTAAATTAACCCACACAACCAACGCAACATGTACCTTCAAGTCTGGAGCTATTTAAATAATACATAACGATAGTTGATGCAGAATCATAATAAGTTGATTTACCTGTTTCTTACCTTCTTTTGAAATTTTAATTACATTATGACAAAAAATTCAGTGCTGTGAGACAAAGAGGAAGGGTTTGAAGACCAAAAATATGAACTGCAACAAAATATGGATTGATAATAAAAAGAAAATAAAGCCAACAGTAATGGATTTAACCATAAATGCTGAAAAAATAGTCAAGGTTACACATGATTCATCTTCCTGATATGAAGGCAATTCTCATGTAAAGAAATGTTTTCTTTGAAGACTTCCTTTCATGAGATTTTAAAACATAACTAAAAAGCCTCAGAAAAACAAACACCACCCCCCGCCAAAGAAAAGAAAACAAAACCAAAAACCCCAAATCCAAACAAAAAACACAAGGGGCAAACAAAAATGTGTACAGCTTTCACATTGGTAGGAAAAGCTTGAAAAGCTGACATAAGTGTAGAATCAGAAAGTAAATGCAATGAATCCCCTATTAGAAGCGCAAGCTTCTAATTTCTTAAGGTTTTCTGGTTCCTTAAGCCTGTCCTGTAAGTGTGGATTAATTTTCACTCCAGTGGAAGCAGTGAGGCTTATCTCCAGCACATAACTACACTGAGTGAGTAAGGGTACTAGAATCTGGCCCAAATAAATCAGACAAATAACCATAATTATGTTAACTAGGTGCCTAAGGCATTACCTTAGTGCGCACAAAGCTCTGAGAGATGGTGAGCTCTTGATGAACCAGCTACTCTTACAGAGAGCTGGGATGCTCGTTGCTGCTAAGGATTAATTCTTCTGTGGCTGGAGAAACTGTGGGAAAACAGCAAAATTAAGACATCCAGAAGATAGCATCCAGCATATGGAGACACTTCAGCATCAACAAGTAGCATTTAGCAGTAGGTGGTGCTCTTTTCTCTACCAAATTACCATTCAGTGATTGTGAGAGGAATGGGCTTTTCTTCGTAACCCTGTACGCCATTTGTTACAGTTGGATTTCACTCAAAGAACAGAAAACTCAAAAGCAAAAATGTAACGCAAACCAGAATGTTTTCCTGTGTTGATTAGTCACGACCAGTAAGCCCAGAAATCTACATCAGGCCATGCAGTCCATTTCTGTGAGTGCTCACTGCTGTTGCTCCTGCTCCTTTTTTCTCAGCACTATTTGCAGTGTCCTGGTGGTGAGGGATTTCTTACCTCCCTAAAGAGATTCTCTTGGATCTGTCATTGGTCATTATCATGAAATGTATTCCTGAGATCCTCTATGTTCTCTTTACTTTTGTATTCTTCTTCTCAATCACAATCTGTATCCTACCCTAAGTTTTCTTTGTTCATTCCCTTCCTATATTTGTGTAGTTTTGTTATATGCTCTGTGGCTGTTATTTAGCCAGGAATATATATATATATACACACACACACACATACTAAGTTATTTTAAGTCTTCTCCCTTATATCACTCTATCATTTTATTATTACAGGTCTTTACAGGTGTTCCTCATTCCAAGAATATTACAGTATTACAGATCTTCCTCATTCCTGTTATTTTTCTTTAAACAGCCTCAAATTCATCAGTGCCTTTATTAGCAGAGCCTTTCAAGAATCTTTGCTAAGATCAAAGTTTTTTATGAAAAGTCAGACAATGAGATAACAACTTAATAGTTATGAAAAGATCTAAAAAAATCTCCTAATACAGAATGATTCAGTGATGATAAATGGTAAATGAAATTCAGAGCACAAAGACAGATGAGAAAACAGTCCTTCATCTTGCAGGGGCTGGGGAGGGGAATTATTACTATACAGGAAGATGATAGATGTTGGATAACAAATGTCAGCTCAGTGCCTGTCAAGCAGACAAGCACAATTGCAAGACTGACTTGCAAAAGGACTGGGAAAAGCAAAGAACATCTTTGTGCTGGGGTAAGAAGCCACTGAGCAGCCTAACCTTGAGTGCAACGTCCAGTCCAGTCGCCTGATCTCAGGCAAGAGGTAACAGAGCTGGAAGAGGTCCAGAGAAGGGCAATAGAAGTGCCAGAAGTGGTATGAAATCAAATGCAGTTAGAGCCTTCAGCTGGAAAGAGACAGCTGCAAAGTTATGGCTAGTTTGCCATCCACTCATCCTTTCAGTGTCAACCCTGAAATTAAGGAATATCTGTTCTCATGTACTTGCTGGAGAGTGAGCCCCTTTGGTACTATTCCAAACTATTATCAAACTCATACTGTATTCACAGAATCTTCTGTCTTCCTCCATCAATATCTTTCGGAGCCTCAGTGAATGGTTTGTGAAAGCCAGTTCCTTTTTGTTCTTTATAACTTCCGTCCAAGCCCCCCATGCTGGCTGCTGGCCCTTTTGGTGCGAGCAACACTGCATAATCCATCAGAGCACGAAGAAATGCCCTGCTAGGTCAGACCCACAGCCACAAATGCTATTGCTGCCCAGTGTCTGTGATGGCACTAGGGTGGCTGAATGGGTGCTGGCCATCTGCCCTGACCAAGCCACAGGTTTTGAAGGCTCCATCAGATCCTGCAAGGTCCCCCAGGCTCCCAGCACAGCGTTACCTGAGTGGGGCAGGCAGATCCAGAGAGCAATGCCTGAAGAGTGACAATAAGAGATGCTGTTCAGGGAGAGGAGATGTACCTGTCCTCTTCCTCTGGTCCAAGTCTCCTTCGATCATCATTGGAACTGCCTGTTCCTTTTATTATCTGTTACTACAGGCATTGTTCACAAATCTTGTCTAATCCCTTTTTATGCCTGCTAATACCCGGCTTCCCCAAACTCCTGTGGCAACGAATTCCAGAAGTTCATTACCCACTGAGCAAAGAAGTGCTCCTTCATTTCAGGAGCAAAGTATATCTATACTCCCTGTCCATAAATGCAAATTTAAATAAGATTTAGCCTGCCATTGTTTTGAGTGTTATCCTTTGGCCTAAGTGTTCCCAAATGATACATACCAATGAGTAGTATAAAAATGCCTTCAAATAAATATTAAGAAAAACAATGTTCTGCTTGTTGCCTTTTCTGGGGAAAGGTGAGAAATGGTTGTTTGGCCATGGCTACTACCCAGACAAGTGAATGCCTCTTCTCCACCCACACGGAGCCCAGCATAGACCTGGAAGCTCATGTTTTCTCATGGGCAGGGGAGGCAAGTCTTGCAGTCTGGTGCAGAGCTTGGCGCAGTGACCCTGGCTGCTGCTGCCATGGTACTGCACATGGTACGGCAGTGGTCCTTCTGCAAACCCTGTTTGGGAACTCCTACTTCTCACATCTCCTGACTTGTTATACCACCATTTCGACTACCCTTTTGGTTTTTTCATGAGTCTGTGTGACAGTGCCAAGCCAGGCTGCATACACATACAGAGTAAAGCAATTCATGCCATGCCTTATCTACAGCTGTCATCCCTTCATTTATAAATTCCATGATGCTATCAAAGGAAAGACTCTGTTTCTTTGCTCACCCAACCTTATGTTATGCAGGTGACTGTCCACCCACTCGCTCTTCCCCAAGCTCCTGTGCTGCCTATGGCTTGTGGTCCCAGTATTGTTCAGGTAATTAGTCATGTCTTCACCCACGTCCCATCCATATGTTTTTTGTTATTACTGTTTATTGATTTTATTGTGGTAATGCCTAAGGATGCCAATTAAGAAATAGGACTTTATTGTAAAAAAGCTGTACAAGAAGCTCTGACCCAAAGGATTCACCATCTGGGGCTTAGGCACACCATGGCTAGTGAATATGTGGACAAGGGGAGGGACACCTGTGAGAACAACACAGGAGGGCAAGGTGTTTACATAAAGTAATCATAAAACTGGTCACCAACTAACCTGTAGTCATCAGCAGGATCTGCAAGGGAAACAGGAAATTTCCTGGCTTCGTTGGAACTAATTTCATCTGAGTATATTACCAAAGATGGAGAACTTTGATTTTATTTCTTCTGGAACGTGCTAGGGTTTTGATGCTTGTGGTTTCAGTATGCAAACTCTTTTTTTTCTGTCTTATGTAGAGCAGATTGGCAAAGCTCTCCAGAGGAGCCTGCCCTGTGACTGCTAATGCTGCACTCACCAGACACATGCAGGACTCTCATCAATTCAGTACCTTCTGCAAGGCTGAACCAAAAATGGAAAGCATGATGGTGATGGGGAGAGGTGAAGGGCAGAGGAAGGATGAGGATACTATCGGGAGGGACATTATGAAAAATCCATCATGTTGGGTAACTGTATCCTTAAGGCAAAATTTGTGTTGCGCAACTGTGACACATTCAAGTCTGAACAGCTGGTTCTGGTGCGAGGCAGCAGAAATGAATTTCCCGTGCAGCTTTTGTATTAATAATTCATCTCATTAAGGTGTGGTCTAACAGCGTTTGCACAGGCGTCAGCCCTCATACTGGTTCTGACAACCATTTCTTTTGTGAGCATCTGCAATTCCCATGTCCTTCCTGCCTCAGTTCACTCCACGAGAAACGGGAAGAGCCATACTCACTCTGGTTCAGATCTGTAAAACAGCTGGCCTACTACTCCGTTCCTATGGAGATATTTCAAGGTTTATTTCAAGGTGCTAGTGAATCAGGACAAGGGATCAGATTTAGAAGTGCAAGTTTCTGACCCATGGGATGGAGTCCTTGCAAAAAACTGAAGGACTTGGCTACACCTCAGGAAATATTTAATAATCCAAAGCCACAGTAAGGTCTAGTTCTGCTAAAACTTGAGTTATTTTTTATTTCATACTGTACTATATTTGACTTCTTTTTTTTTTTTCTTCATACTGTACTATATTTGACTTTTTTTTCACCTCATCTCCATTATTTATATTCTTCCTGTAATACTTAAAGGGACTTCCAGTTGCCAAGGTGAATTTGCAAGATTTTATTGCAAACTAGCTCATCACAACTTTTAGTTAATGAAGAAATTCTTAAAACACACTGGCATAAAAGGCATGTTCATCCTTAGTGTATATCCACTGACTTGAGTCACGAGACTGTTAAGATCACATAGGGGAAGTTTTCCCAGAGATGTGGTTTAGCTCTAATCTTTCTTGTGTTTTCTTCTAGCATAGTGGTGCTGATTTAGTGGGGCTGTAATGTATATGTGTAATATGGGATATAATGCAACATGTATATTTGCATCACAATATTTATCCTGATATAATCATCTTAGTGTAGACAGCAGTTATAATAGTACAAACTAAAGCAGTCCTTAGGCCTAGAATTAAAATAAGTGTATGCATTTAAGCACATTTTTGTCATATAACACAAATACCCTGAGCTGCCAGGAACAGAGGAAAACTGCTGCTTTGTTAACAGTGATGCAGTTAACACAGTACGATTTTTGTGTATAAAAGCATTACTACATAAAGAAATTCTTTCTTTCTTTATCAAGTGTAGTGACATAGCTAGCAGCTCTATTCCCATCAAATCCTCTGCTTAGCTCAGATGCAATCCTTTAATCGTGTACATTTTTTTTACATTATATTTTCTCCTTTATATTTACATTCACATTCATTTTTCTGGAAGGTGGGTGGGGAAAAACCATCTCCTTTTTTCTTGCTTTGGAGGTGCCTGCTGCTGCTTTTCCTTTTGTACTGACCAGTTCCAGAAACGACCCTACAAAGATGTTGCTTGGCTTTGACTCCAGTGATCCCTCTTCCTTCTTCTCCTTGTCCTTTCTTGTTTCTCTACCATCTTCTCTCCACAGTCTTCTGTACTAAACCAGCCTGTTTTCTTTCCTTATCTGGTGTTATTCTGATTATATAAACATCATATTGCACTCCCTTCTTCCTTCTTAACTTTGAAATTACCTTCCCCCATCCTGTCACGAGCCAAGTAATAATTCCTTTCAGCAGCCTGCTTTCTTTTCCACAGTTACTGGAAGCAAAGGCTCCCCTTTGTACTTAGCCTGCCAGTTTAAGTGGCTTAACACTTTTCTTTGCTCATTGTTATTAATCAAGTCACAGTGAGTGATGGGAAGAAAATAGAAAGCATTTGAAATGTCTTTTATAAGCTTGAATGCTTTCCAAGACCTGCAGTTTGAAATGAGAAGCCAGTCAGAGAAGAAAAAACTACTCTAGAAAGTGCTTAAAAATCAAGATGTAAGAGTTTTTAGAAGTTTTGTTTAGTTTGTAGTGAAGATCTTTCAAAAGATGACTATGGAAGAACCTATGGTTGATGTAAGCCCAAGGCATCATACAGAAAATGCAAACAGAAGTTTCACTTTGCCAGGTAGAAACCTGGAAGTACTGTATATGTTAATGTGGAAGAGTTTAGTTTTCATTAGATGTGAGTGGAGTGATTATTGCTGATGAGTGAATGCTGCTGACTTAATTCCCATCATCAACAGCTCATGAAACCCAGTTCCACAGGAATCCACTTACCATTCCTATGACAGAAGATACTGGAATACAAGGAGTTATTAGGTCACACATTTCACAGAATTATGACAGATCTGGACAACCGAAAAACTAGAGAAAATCTGGGATCACTTGTATGAGCCAAAATCTCTACATTTTTCAAACTATCAGATGAAGAATATGATAAAAAGTTTTGCTCACTAGAATGTATATATTGTATCATATTTGCATATACATTTAGGATTCATGGTGTGTAATTTCAAAATCACTGAATAAATTGTGGCTTGTATGTAGTTAAAAAAGTTTATTAAATATATGCATTCAAGAAAACAATAGTCACTAATGAGATGATATTGCTGTTTCTTTTGTGTGTATGAGCTATGCAGATGACGAGATTTAATGACCTTCAGAACAAGACATCAACACTATTCTTCCGCAGCACTTAAACGTTTCATGTTCTGCTGTTTGTATCCAAAAGAATATCTGCCTTCTGGAATGGTGGGCCAAATGCTGAACCTACTAATTTTGCTTGAAGCCAGCTACCAGACATGGTGCAATTGGTCTAACTGATACTGATTAATCAGAACTTCCTGTTTTCATATTCATTGCCTGTCTCAATGAAACAGTGTCACCTCCACTACTCAGCGGAAAAAGCACCAGAGAATACCACAACTGGATATTTATAACGAATGTCAAGCTGCTACCTGATAAGGTTTTGTACAGTGAAATAATAAATAAAAGATCATTATCAAACCATTATAGGATAGATCTTCATGGTTATGAATGGTCTCAAAATCTGTATCTTCTAACTCTGTTCTGTTATTTCTATCAACAGAACCTCTCCTCTGAACTAAATTATATTTTTAGCAGGTCAAAGAAATAGGCAACCTTTAGCATGGCCTTAACTAACAAGTTGAACCTTTGATTAAATTAGCTTATTTAGCACTAGTTAATTATCACAGTTAACAAATTTGAAGGGAGGGCTCTACTATTTTAAGAGGTCTGTTTTAATTAAACTATTTCAAAACCAACCAGTACAGCATAGGTATGGCCTAAACAACTTGTCTGCAAACATACATGGGTCAAAATGCAGGGCTGTAACTCCAAAGTGGAGTCTGTTTGGCTCATTCAGGTTGTATGCAGCTCAAGATTTTAAGCAGCTTCTTAAAAAGCTTAAAAGAACTCTATGGGCAGTTTCACCATATGTGCAGGGTGTGCATGCATATCAGTCAGGGCTCTCACTCTTGCAAATGCAGGTCTTTGGTTGCCCCAGTGGATGAAGCTCATGGTGCTGAGTCATAAGGCAGGAGAATGGAGGAGGTGAAAGTGTAGTGGCCATCAGCTGGGATGGCTGCCAGAGAGGGATGTTCTAGAAGTCCTTCTCTAAGCTTAAAGGTTAGAGCAGGGACCAGAGATGTGAACATCCTTCCTGCTCCCCAGCCTTGTAGTTTGCCCCCTGTCTGGGAACCTTTGCAGCTGGTCAGGGGTGACCAAAGGTGGTTGGTACCTGCAGTGCTGGAGCCACAGGAGAGATGGGGTGCTCTACTGCAGGTACTTCCAGTAGGTATGCTGATTAAGGAGCGTGAGGAGAGGGGACCTTCCAGGAAACCGCACTTATTGGCTATGAGATTGGATAAATCTATCAATGTTACCAAACAGCTTTATTAAAGGTATGGCTATGTACTCAGACAGCGAAAGAAAGGAAGTGATAGTGCCCTTATTTATTCACGATAGGTCTTCAACCAGGTGAGTAGAATGCTGCAGAGCAGAGGTCAACTACCTTATAAGAAATGAAAACCAGGAGAATTGATTTATGTTTCATGGGGCAGCCAAGTTAACAGTATAACAGACTGCTTATTTACATTGGAAGAGTTGGGAAAAAAACAAACAAAAGCAGTTTATTTTAACAAAAGGATTGTATGCTTTCTGGAAATAAGGAATACATCTTTAATTAGCCATTAAAGAAATAGGACCTGTGTCTTTTTCCTGTTTTACATCTGAATAGTCACAAATCAGACAATTTGCATGAAACACGACAGGAAGCTGAATGTAACTTGCTGTATCAATTTCAGAGGAGTCTGGCACTGGGGCAAAATACTTAACATGGAATATATGTGTGTAATATTGTAGCACTGAAATAACCGTAAATTAGAAAAGCATAGCTTTACTATAGTACCAAAATGTATGACTTCCAGTTTAATCCCAATGCGGGTAACAAATCCTTGTCATTAAGGTGTGAAACCTGTAAATACCAATCCATCTGAGTATGCAACATTAAGCTCGGGAGGATTTCTGCCAGATATTTTAACCTGCTGTCTTCATTTCCGATGTGGAAGAGAGAGGGCTGGCTGTGGTCAGGCTGAGGCAAATGTTTAAGGGCGCACAAAGGCCAGAAAAGAAGTGACCCTGGCAAGATCTAGAGTATGATCCTGGATCAGAGCAGCTGGGACTGAGAAAGGCAGGGCTGCAGCTCCCTGCTGGGTTTGTAGCAGAGCTCACACGACAAGCTGGAGGCACTGACCTAGCAGGGTTTTATACGCATGCTCAGGGTGATTGTGGATGAGCTTTTCTCTACTGGGGCTTACCCAGCAAAAGATGCCACATGAAACAAAAGCAGGCAGATACTGCCAAGGATCAAATTCGGCTTGAATGTGCTTGTTACATTAACCTTGTAGTTGTATCAGCTGAAAAAATGCATTGGATACTTTTGGATAAGAAAGTATCCAAGTTACCAAAGTTATTACAGTAAAAAAGGTATAGACTTTCGCCTTTTCTGCGTTTGCTTAAGCATTATTGTGTGCTGAGTTTGTAAATCTGGTGTAAATAAATTATGGGAACCTAATTATGGCCTAGGATTCCACTTGCTGCGGATGAGCCGCAGGTATTGTTAAATAGCTCAGTACAGTACAGGCAGATATGTGACAGAGCCCTGAGCATTTAGCCCTCACTAGCTGGAAACACTTTGAACTAGAAGCCTGGTATCACATTCATTTTGATGCCATTCTGGGTTGGTAAATGCCAATGCAATTCATCTACAGGAGCTTTTCCTTTACCTGCTATCCTTCCCATTCTATAATACATTGTGAAAAAAGAAGCAAAGCATCCAGCCTATGCCATTAAAAAGAGAATCATGAGCTGGGAAAAGGTGGGCTTTGTTCTGCCTGTTCCACATTCCCACCATGACTTCAGACTCAACTGTGTCTCCGTTTTTCTGCCTTTCAGATAAATATTGTCCTAATATCCCTCAGCAACATGCTATATAGCCTAAGCCCCCCACACTGTCAAACGCTGTCAGAGCCTTGAGTGGTGGTGCTGAGTAACTCAGGAGAAAGCAGGAGGCCACCATTTTGTGTAGGACATTTCCCAGAAACAATCCAATTTCTAAATGAATAGAGGAAAATAGGGAAGATAGAGAAGATAACTGAGAAATGAGCAGAGTGGCAATAATACAGTGGATTTCTCCTGAGGAGGAGGGACTTCTGGTGGAGCCAGGGACATGGCCAGACCTCATCCTGCTGCTAGCTCCCACTTGCGGCTGAGGTCTGGGCGTGAACAACCTTCAGGGTCAGAAACAAAACAACCCGAACTGCAAGGTTTTTAGCATATCATTACACATTCAAACCCAGGCCTATTCTGATGGAAAACCTCCTTAGGAATGTGAATTGTTTGGGGCAAAATAACAGAGCTTGTTTCCTGGCATGAGGATACTATTTGCATCAAAAAGTAGTGTCACCCGCCCACTCCATTTCCAGCTAAGGCACTTCATTAGCGAGGTGAGGACAGCCATGCTTGGATGGGGCGCACCCTCCCTGCCCTGCACGGAAGATGGGAGAGCTGCGCGCGGCAGCGGGCGGGAGATGCGGGACTTGAGCGCCGCAGAGGGTCCGGGAAGGTGAATCAGGCTGAACCGGGTGGGATCGGGACACGGCATTCCCACAGAGGAGCCGGAGGTCGATGACGGACCCCTAACGCTGGTTTCGCGCCTTCCCTCCACAGGGCGTCCCCGCGCGCGGAGGGCCGCGCACGTGCGTGTGGCGGAGCGGGGCGGGGCCTGTGACGCATTGCGGCTGGCGCGGGGCGGGGGGAGCCGGACCCCGGGGGCCGGGCCCGTCCCTGCGCCCGCGGCGGGCTGCGGCTGCCTGAGTGAGTGACAGCGCTCCCGGCCCAGGCACTGGAAGGGCCGGAGCGGGGCGGGAGCTGGGAGGAGGAGCGGCGCGAACCGCCCTGCGCTGCCGTGGTTGCTACCTATTCATTCAGGCACCTAAAATGGCTGGAGAGAGGAGGTGGCGGAGCAGGAGGAGGAGGTGAGGGGGGAACCGCAGCGGTGCCCCCATCTCCTCCCGGCTCGGCAGAGCGTCCCGTTCCCGGCAAGGCTTGCCGCTGCCCTTCAGCACCATGTCGGCTGGCCAGGACGAGAGCTCGGTGCGGGTGGCGGTCAGGTAAGCAGCAGTGCCAGGCGGCGGGCGGAGCGGAGCGGGGCGCTCCCCACGGCCGTCACGCTGCGGGTGACCGCAGGTGGTGCGCGGAGCGGTGCTGAGTCCTAGTAACGGGCAGCAGCGAAGGACGTGTTCCCCGCGGAGCGGGTGCATCAGCTCGGCCTCTGGCTCTTTTTTCCTTGCAGAGGCTGGAAGTAGCCGAGGGAGAGGAAAATAAACCGTTCTGGGGTTTTTCTCAGTCATTTCTCTCTAATTTTCACCAGTGATCCTAAAAATACTCCAGCTAATTATAGCCCGGCGCTGCAAGTGCTTACTCATGGAAGCGTAGCAGCCCCCGGACGGTAGTGTGGCCGTTTGCATCTCGGAGCTCTGCGGGAGCTTATCCTGGCAGACTGGTGGATTTTAGAAGGATAAAGCTTTTATCCTACGGAGGCTGTGTCTAACCTTGTATGACGGGAGGGGTGGTTCTGCCATGAGGCTGCTCGCAGCAGCAAATAGCGATAGGTGTATGTAGAATGAGAGTAAGGTTAAATCATTTTAAAACATCAGCTAATTCAAATTACTCTTTTTATCAGAGATACCAATCTGGTGTTCATCAGTGAACTCTTGGCTCTCCTAGGTTTTCTGTGTGAAGATATTATTTAATTGTTTGAAGAACTTCCAGATTAGCCCACGGATGCCTTGATTTTCAAGATGTCTTTACATAATTCAGACATGAGGAGAAATATATGTATATGCGTGTGTGTGTATGTCTATGTATAGGCATGTCAATATTTGAGGTTTAATTGTGATACTGACTGATAATTTATTTCTTTCCTTTAAAGAAATTTGCTTATGTTATATGCTGACACACTTGGAGTATTATGCCATAGGAAATCAGACTTGAGGGGAAGGTCTGTTTTTAACCAGTGGGTCCTTGGAACCACTACAGACATCTCATCTTAGAGAATTCAAAGGTTGTATAGGGAGACAAAGAGGGTGGATGGTTTTTTCTCTGGAGGGCATAGGAATAAGCGGTGGTAGTGCATGCTGCTGTTGGTCTGTGCATGCGGGGGGGAACGGTTCAATAACATTTGCAGTAAACAGACGAACACCGCCCCTGCATGATAACATGGGGTGTGTGCTGCAGTTGTTCATTATAGTCTGCTTGCTGGTTACGGTAGCATTTTCTATGGGGAGAGATGCTTTTATGAATGCTGTTATCTGTTGAAGCATTTTTCACATGAAGTAAAGGGAGGTATTATTCCAAAGCATAATTAGGCTGTATTTTTAAAAAGGAAAATATGAGATAGGTGTGATCCTAAAAATAGGGTGTGTTACAGGTTTACAGCTGCTCTGTCATTTGAAGAAAATATTAAATATGTTCTGAGCCAAAAAAAATAGTGATGTAGTTCACTTACAACTAGAGGTTTGTTGCGGCTAGGAATTGAATAAAACCTACTGATGCAAATATGTTTATAGTTGTAGATGTGTAATAAATAGATTAGAAATAATATATAGCAAAGAATTTGTTAAAGTGAATTAAGATCACCCAGCTGTTGCTCTTGAAAACAGATCCCTCATGTTCTAAGGCAGATTTCTGTAATATAATTGTCTAACTAGCATCTTATGTCTGAATGCAGTTCATTAGTGATGAAGAATTGTGTCTTTCCTCCTGTCTGCTTTCTTCCTTTGGTCAGATTAAGTATTCATGTACAAGATATCTCCCCCCATGTTTAGCAACCAGTTGTTTCTTTTTTTCCCACCAGTATCTCTTTGTAGATTTTTTTTTATTATTTCTGGATGTGTATTTTGCAGAGTCCTATAATTCAACTGGTCTTGCAACTTTCCATATATCAGGGCCATGCTGTGCTGTGCATTATGGATATTACAGTCTGTTTCCTTGCTGGTTTTGTTCCCGGTTCTTTTGGGGAGCTTGGTTCAGTGATGATCTCCTGATCATCTGCTGTGATGAATTAGTCATTGTTTTTGTATGTAAGTTTCCTGAACAAGGCTTGTTCTACAGGACCAGCTTTTAGTTTGCAAACTGAGGTAAGATATTGCAAAGTCATTGCACTGAACTTACAACAAACCTGAATTTGTTTAGACTTCAAAGACAGGTAATAGAATAGGCATCACTGAAATGGTTTAGCACATTGTTTTTCCAGAACCTGCTTATTGCATTTAATTGTATACAGCAGGATTCAAAAATACTTCATTCTTTCAAATTAGCAGCACCTTTTAGCTATCATCTTGTATGCTAATTACTCCCCATTTTCTTCAGTGTAACACTGGGTTTGTGAATGATGAGCTCATGAAGTTTGTGAAGCATGAAAGCTAAAATAGTTTGGCAGATAATCCAGTAACTAATGTTAAATTCCCTAATTAAGGAAAAAATTCTTTCTCTCTTGTCACCCACCACTGAGAGGCTTATGGACTTACAATTTTGATGATGGTGTACAACTTCAACAAAGAGGTTTGCTGTCTGTGTGACTGCATAGTGTCTGTTTACAGATAAAATCACAGCCCCTCCCCCCCCAGTTATCTAATCAGATGGCTGTTTTTTCTTTTACATGTGAAAAGCTATCCTTTTTGTAAATCTGAAACTGCTGTCTTGCTTTTGTAAATGTCTCTTCAGTATATGGAAACTAACTTTTTATGAGAAGGCTATGAGATTATACAAACATCATAGGCTACTGTTTCTGGACCCAAGTGCTCAAAAAGATGTAGATGGTAGTTCCTAATTTTTACCTGTCTTTCTACTTTAGTGGCATCCACAGCTAAAATACAGTGTATAGGCTTCTTTCATGTTCTCGCCTGAGGCTGGGGTCTTCAACATCACATGGGCTATGTCAGTATTGTATTTTAGATAGTCATTGTATGAGTATCCAGGGGCTGGATGGGGTCACTGCAGGCAATGCCATTAAGTCAGAGTTACGCTTACTTTTACCAACCCTACCTGAGCTGTGTCATAGGAATTGGAATAGTTGCAGCAGGGGAGGCCTGTCCTCACTCCATGTGGCTTGAGCTGTAGGGTTAGGATGTCCTAGCAATGATGCTCTAAGAAGACAAGAAAGTTGGACTACTTTCTGACAAACCATGAAAGGATGTCTGTTATTTAGATCTTGTTATGGGGAAGACCTAACAATGTAGAACATGAATGTAAACACCTATCTTTTAGTTCTACAGAGGAGAAGATGGCCTTTATTCATTTGAAGTCTGCAGTCTCCAGACATACAGATGGTAAGCTTCAGTGTAGATATCTAATACTGCCTTTTAAGGTGCTGTATGAAAACAGAAGTGATGAAGAGCTGTGGAAGCTGCTGGTAATCAGGAAAAGTAACATGGTCACGGACATGCTTGGGTGACTTCTTGGGTAGAGTGGACAACAATAGGACATGAAGTGCCAGTTGGTGAAGCTAAAGGAAGAGTAGGGCTTTGGCACAGGGCACATTGCCATTGTAAGAGGTGGAGTCCAGTTGAAACTGTTAATGGGCAGAATGCAAAGAACCAGAAAAAAGAAGAGTTAGGGGATAGTGTTTCGTAATCAGATGTGTTTAACATCAGTGAGCAGTGAAGAACAGAGCTGTGGAAGTGTCCACTTTTCATCATCCTTGGTATGTTTGTGTGACTTCTTCCTTCCTTTGGCAAGAGTACCTCGCTGCTGCTGCTTTGTCTGATGTGATTGACATCTGCTCTGTTTCATTCCTCAAGCTAAAAACATGGGGTGTTGCTGCTGCCTTTCTCCTCACATGTGTAGAGAAGCTGTGGGATCTGGCCACTGGGCTATTCCTTGAATCATCTAAAAAGTTTCCTTCTCATATCTGCCCTGTCTGCAACACAAATATGACACTGCTTTATAAAAGATTAATGTTAATGTTTGTCAAGTAGGAAATTGTGTGCAAAAGGTGATGGATCTACCTTGAAACTCTTCTAATAACAGTGTGAGTAATAAGAATAGCTGATGAATTAAAACCACCCAGCGTCTGTTTCTGGTGTTCTAAAAGAGAGTTAAGGAATTCTAGAAAAATGTATTGATTACTAATTCAATTTAGGAACAGAGATTTTTGCAACTAATCAAGGTGCTTGTGGCCTGAAATCAGGACACAGTGCTAATCTTTGAGGTAATCGGTATCCTTTGTAACCTTAGCCTTCCACTGCAAAGATTTGTTTGGGGTACAGTGGTTTTCTTTTTTTCATACACGCAGTTCTTGAACTATGTGACCAGTTGGACCTCTGATCCTTTTCTTTCTTTTTTCCCCTCCTTTGCTATTTTGTGTGTGGTTTTCCCTTCCCTCCAAACAACAGAATCTGTTGTTTGTTGTTGTCATACCTCCCTCTACCTTTTCTTTTGTGTTCTTCTTTTTCAGCATTTTTTTTCTTGGAATAAGTTTTACACTGGAGTTCTCTGTGCTAGACCCAGGTACTGTTAAATACACTAGGAAGGAAGCAGCCAAATGGAAGGAACTTGTCGTTTTTGATAGGTGTGTTTTGAAGCACTTTGGCTGTTGAAATTAATTTTTCTTTGTTAGGTTGCTGTGTTTAAGCTTACTACATGAATAGATCCTCAAATATCAGATGAATGGCCATGTATGCTATGATATATATTATCAGCTCTGGAGGGCAGAGGTACTTATTTCACACTTCCCATACAGTGTTCATAAATCATTCTGTAACTAGGCATGTAACAGCAATAGATTACAGTACTGACCATTAGCTCCTTAAAATGAACCAAACTTTTCCTTTTATTAAACAAGTTATTACCTATTTGTAATCATGTGAAGCTGTGAAAGTATTTTTGGGGAAAATGTCTTAAAGTAACCATATTAATAGTATTAATGAAGTTCAGCACCCTATCAGTATGTGAGTATGCCCCACCAAAGACCAAAAAGAAATGAAGTTCAACAGTATTATGTAGTATTTTCTGGTGACATGTTAGGTGTTGGGAAGTACCCCTCTTGGAGCGAGAGTCTATTAATGGAAAGCTACAAAAGAAACCCTGGTTTTGGAAAGCTCAAGTTGCATCTCTTTTGTTAGTTTTGATGTTTCTCCTTGCTCCCTGACTTAAACAAACATTCCCTTGTCCTTCACTGAAACTTTACCCCATCCGTATGCTTTGCATTTTAGCTGAAAAAGAAAGATCCAACACCATCTGCTGCTGAATTAATTCTGGTTTCATAATCTGACTTGGTCATCCGTAACTGATATTGCTTGGAGCAGGCTGAAATCTGTGATCCTGCTTTCTAGGAAGTAAACTTCCTTTCCAGCACTCATGAGCTGTAAATACAAACTCATTCTTTGAAGAAGTCTTAGTCAGACGTTTCTCTTGATGTCATGTATTCCTTGCAAAAGGATGGATATATCTTGAATGTAGGATGATAACAAAGCAATGAATAGGGTGCATGAGTGGTCTTGTTCATGCTTGTGGGTGAATTGTATTTCTAACTTCGCACTCCCCAAACTTTGTAGAAGACTTGAGAGTTTACTTTGCTTTGAAAATCCATCAAGTTAGTCACCAACTTTCATCTAATGTTGTTCTCTTTACTAATGCTCTATAAGGAGTTAGGATTTATATTGTTGCCCTAGACATTCCTTTCTTACAGAACTCCAGGCTTCACATTTGAAGTTTTTCTTTGTGACTTCTGTAAATGCTTCTATAGTAGTTGAATGTCCCTTGTGCTTTGGATCAAGGGAGCCTTGCTCCCTCTGCTTTCCCTTTATTTGCTTAAAGTGTTTTATGGATTGCCCTTGCTGCCCACTCAGAGATGGCTGCTGGAATTCTTGCTTTCATGTCCTGTTGCCTGATTACTGCTGGGAAAATAAAGCCATTTTCGGGACAAGTTTTTTTTCTGTTAAAGGAAAAGGTTCAGTATCTGCTGTATCTGCGGCGGCTGCAGGAGCAGAGAATTTTTTGTTCTGCTAATGTTATTCCTATGTCAAAGAGTTGTGAGAAGTTAAAGTATCATTTGAACTGGTGAACAAGAAAGTGTAATTAGAAATCAAAGCAGAGCTGAACAAGTTCAGCAAGAGTAACTACGTGAGCTGTGTGTGCTTTTTCTTCTCAAAAGCAGTTTTAAATCTTTGTTCATTTTTTCTTGTCCTTCCTCCTTTTTTGTAGTTCTCCATGTTATTTCCACTTTTCCTTGCTGAAACATTTCTGGAATAAATGTCTGCTCCAGTGTAACTCAAGGGGGAAATGCAGCCTTGCTTTTCAAATTCTCCTGTTTTTCTTTGCCATAGCAACAAGACGCAAATGGAGAATGGTGAAAGGATTTTAAGGTCAGTGGCACAATAAGTTTGATGTATAGAGAAGGTCTGTTCAGTATCTATTTTAAAATGTGCAAAACTGATTCAGAGCTAATGATTGATTAACATAAAATATTTCTTGGATAGATTCTGTATGTAAATAAGGATTGAGGAGGGGGTACCATCTTGTCCTTAATGTTTGTTAGTGTCCTCAACAGATTTTGTAAAGTTGGCCATTGATGGAGTAATTGATTTCTGTTTAAAGAACTTTTTTGAATCAGCTGACAGATACTGGTTTTCTGTTTGGGACAGTACACCCTTTACTCATCTTTAGGTCTTTAAGTCTGCCTAACAAAAATGATTGACATATCCCTTAAGCCTGTTTACTGTGGAGTTTCAACACAGAAAAGTGCGAGCAACAAAACCTGAGTAAAAAGTTATGATATTACTGTTCTACTACACACAGAAATTTACATACATTCAATTTGAATAGTTCATTTCCACTGCTGGTTTTAAAAATGGATTAAAGGATTTGTTGTCTGTGTAATTTTTGGTGTCTCACTGCTGGTTTTAGCATTCATGCTGTTAGAGGAGCTCTGCATAGTTCAGTTGCTTAGCAAATACTGAAGTCTATGCAGGACATGTTGGATTCAATGTCGTTTTTCCATACTCGCTTTTAAATACTCCAGGTTTCTTAAAATGCTTCCTCTTGTGTATTGTAGCTTTGAAGGACACTTACTTTCCCTTTCATTTATGTTCAAAAATTTTTCATTTAAAAACATTAATAAAACAGGATTCTCAAGGTGGATAAGAGTTAAAGGACAGTAGTATGCTGTAGCATGACGGTTCCACTACCACAGCTGAATGCACGGAAGGTTATAGCTAGTAGGACTGGACAGAAAATGTTTCTGCTTTGTGAGGCATCTCAGTCTGGCGCTTTCTTTTCTGCCCTGATTTCTTTTGATAATGGAAGAGTTTGGTTAAACAGGCTTCTCTGTTTACCTGGTCTAATCTTATTTGGGGTCTTGAACAAACGTCTTCTACATCTTGGGTCAGAGGTCCAACTACTTCGTTATTGTCTTTGTTTAAGCCTGTGTATTTTTTCATTATTTAAGTTCACATTTTTTTTCCTCCCGTTTCTAACCATGTTAATTGTCTTTTGCTTAATACTGCTGAAATGAAGTTAAGAGGACATCTTAAGCTGGAAAGCAATATAGATGTGGAGAATTAATGTTGGTCAAGAGACTGTTGAAGCATGTGATTTGTTAGCAATGTTGATTTAAGATTATGTAAGTTTAAAACATGAAAAAGTATCCTCTAGAAATATATTGCCAATAATGAAATATAGTCTTGTGTAATTCTGGGGTCATTAGCAAGCCTGCTAAGAAATGTCCCATGTACAATATAACCCTTAGTATTGTATAGAACTTCCTTTGAAGCGTTTGGTATTACATTGCCTGTGAGACTTCCTGTGAGACTGCATCTTCTTGGAATAAAGTCATAGGAAGGTAGACAGACTCAAGATGGCTGTTAATATTAAAAATTAAAAAGTTGTATAATTAACTTTGTTTTCAGAGCCAGTAATTCTTGGTGCTCACTTTGTTGGACGCTTCTTCCCTTTAGCATGGGACCAATTGAGAGATGAGTCCTGAGACCATTTATGTTGCTCTTGAGTAGTACATTATCCCAAGATCTTGGAATTACTAATCTGTCTTCCTGTAGTATTGATTAAATGTACTTGCCAACTGCAGCAGTGCCTCTGTCTTGCTGTGCTTGATTCTGTCCTAGGTCAGAATCTCTCTTCCCATCTCTACCTAAAAAAGACTGAGAGGACTGTGAGTGTAGGTACTGTCTTTTTTTTTTTTTTTCTTTTTTTTTTTTTTAAATCTTGTTTTCCTGCTTTTCCCTTCCCATACTCCACTAGCACTTTAATGTATTGTCATCAGCTCCTCAGGCCAAAGATACAGCTTCACAGTAAGTGCTTATGGTGCGATATAAATAATACATGATATAATATCATGAGAAAAGCAATTGCTACTAAAACATCTGAGTTAATCATTACCTTCCATGAAAGGTATTACAATTAAAATTTCATGTTCTGCTAAAGTACGTATTTAGCTTTGTTTCTTCCTCCCCCCATTACTTGTTTCTGTGTGAAGAGCAGAAAAATGAGGCCTGTACCAGACACTTTGATCTGTAGGAATAGCTGACTACTAATTTTCTTTTTAACCTGCTAAGCAAACTATACATTGCTTCAGTTGCCACTCTACAGAAGTTGTCCAGGTAAGGTTTATTTCACTCCTGGTCTCAAATGCATTCTTTTTGAAGTCTGGTCTTTAATGATTTCATATGTACTTAAATTTTTTTTAGGCTCTGTAATGTGATGCCTTTGAAATTTTTTTTGCTTTGTTTTTGAAAGCCTTATCTGTGCACATTACTTTGCAGACTAGGGTTGTTGATAACATCTAAACATCTCCTGTATCTTCTTTTACTGGCTACAGTTACACTGTGTATGAAGAATGGTATATTTGGGAAAGGTTGATTTGTTTTATGAACAAACTGTTTGAAGCATGTTAAAGACCAGAAGAATGTTTTTATACTGGGTTAAGGAGGACTTAAATATCCAAATATATATATTTTTCTAGAAGTGGTAGAAAAGAGAAGGATTCTACTTTTGACGGTGTTTGAAGAGGTAGTGGGTCAGAAAGAAGGCCACCTGTTCAATCTGTATCACTTAGAGCGCTGAACTGGTATTGATAGGTAAAATATTTGACAATTAAACATCAGTACAATTAAAAGCCCTTTTTCTTCTTTTGTACTTCCAGAATCTTCAGACTTACGGTTTTGAGCCTGTTTTTTGTTTTGTGGGTATCTTTGTTTTCTTTGTTTTTAATTCCCCACAGAGTCACCAGTGATCTACATCAACTGGTCGTGTAGTCAATCCACTTTCTTGGCTCTGCATTGTAAAGCTTAGCAGTAAATATATCTCATTATCATTGCTAGCAAAACCTTTGAGGAACAGATGGAATTTTCGTTGTTCTTAAATGTCAACAAGTAAAACCTCGGTAGGTGCCAAAGAGGAAGAAACATTGTACAACTAAAAGCTTCAGATGAGAGTGCATTTTCTGTGCTTGCAGCCTGAAAAGCAGGCTGCAAGGCTGCCAGGCCAAGGCTTCTGTTGATTTTTAGCTCTCATGACTGCTCGATACTGAGCCGTTCCTTCGGAAAGAGGGGACTTGCATAAAACGGTGGTGGCCTACATCTTTGATGATGCTTGACAGAAAATAAAGGGCCAGTGTGTGCTCTGCTGCTACTGCAGGCAAGAATTCAGATGATTGAGTGATGTGCAAAAATTCAGCATGAAACAGCAGTGTTGCATTGTGGCAAAAGAAGAAAATTAGGGTATACAGGGATTACCTTTTATGTAAGGTGCACAGTAATCTGTATCCTTTGTTCAGTACTGCTAATGTCTGGTGTTAGGTTTTGGGTGCTGCAGTTCAAGAAAAATGTGAAATAACTGAGGGGGAATTTTGAATAAAGAAGGGGAATAACTGCCTAGAAAATATAACCAGTCCATAGTGTAAGATATGAGGAGTGAAGATTGCTAAGAGGCACATCTTGAAACAGCTAAAGTGAAATAGAAAGTAGAAGAGAATAAGTTGTTCATGTTCAAGGTGAAGTGGATAAAAGCTAATACAGGCTTAAAGTGCAGTATAAAAAGTAAAAAATCAGAAGAAAATTTTTTTTGATTGTAACGATGTGTGTTCTGGAACAGTTTGTCTATGGAGATGTGGAATTGCCCATATAGGGAACTTTAAAATAGTTCAAGCTGATAACAGCTGGGAACATTTTGGACATAGCAGATAGTACCTCGGTCCAGAATGGTGGAGTGCGTGAATAAACTCTATGATCTTTCCAGTGCTTTTCTATTCTAATTATCTGTAATTCTGTGAAGCTGCCTGTTGAGTGCCAGGACCCGAATTTGGCACAGTTGAATGATCCCATTCAGATGTCAGAATATGTTTTCAGGGATGTGGCAATGTCCACATGAACAGAACATGAAGCCTTACAGATTTGGAAGGGTAATCTTAAACTAATTCAGGTTTTAAGGGACCTCAGGAGGTCATCTGAGCCAACCTCCTGCTCAAAGCAGGGTCTAAACTTAATTCAGGCAAAAGGTTGCTCAAGGCTCTATCAAGTTAAGTCTTGGAAAAAGCTCTAAGGATGAAGATTCCTCAGTCACTTTGGGCAACTGATGCTTGAGTGTATTAATGGGCAAAATTATTTTTTATGCCATGCTGGGAAGTGTTTTGCTTTGGTTTATGACCACTGCTTCTTGTCATGTGTGTCCCTTCTCCCCCCACTTTCCTCAATGCCCCCCATGTGAACTTCAGTAAGGAGCTTGGGTCTGTTGTCTTTGTAATCTTCTTTTTTTTTTTTTCCTGTACTGGAAGAGCACAGGCAGGGTCCAAAAGCTAGGAAGATATTGAAGAGCTCTGTGCCTGTGATCTATTGGAAAGGGCGAGATACGGGTGACAGCTTCAGTAAAGGGATGCAGTCTCTTCTCCAGATGAATTCTGAATATGATGGAGCAGATTCTTGGGGGCCTGATAGTCATCCAGTGGTGCTGGTGATGTGGCTGCTATGAAAAGGTAGTGTTGTAAGCATATGCAGCATAAACTACTGGAGGCTTTTTGTATGTTTGCATGGTTTCTATATTTGTTCTAAAGTCTGTTCTTTCCCTTCATCTAACCCCCCCCACTTGCTTTGAAGGCTATTTAATGGTAGATGCAATACTGCTGCTCTGAAGGCATTTGGAGTGCGATTCAATTATGGGTAACAGTCTGCTTTCCTGTTCTGTCAGGAATACATGATTGTCACCTTTGGTCTGCATTTCTTCTGCCGCTGTGTAAGCTCACTTATTCTCTTGGCCAAGCTGACTAATGAGAATAATTAGCCTCAGTCATTGTTTAATGTTTCTTTATTTTTCAGATGTTCATGCTCTCTTCAGCCATCTTGTAGAATAATCATGTCTGTTCCCCTCTCTTCTACTGTGACAGTTTGCTTAATTCTTTCAGTTCTTCTAGCTTGTTCAAGTAGTATCTTCTGTGAGTCAGAAAGAAAAGCATACATTAGTCAGTGGTTTATCCCAGAAGCATGTGATAATCTTGTGAATACAACCCAAACATCAGTTACTTATCTTGAAACAGTTTCTTATGACTCTTGGGAAATTAATTATAATTTGTGCATTATCAATTTTTGTCTTGTCTATGAAAAGTGAATTTTAAAATTCAATGTATTTCTTTGGTTTTGTGTATTCGTATCATGTACAGAGCACTGGGAAAACTTAACATTCTGCTTGGTTTGTATTGTTGGATGTCTGCCTAGAAGCAGTGTAAGAGTTGTCTGGTTGAAGTTCAGTCTGTTTAAACCAGAGGAATGTATTGGTAGACTGAAGAAAGTGCTTCAAAGTTCATGATATTTGCATCCCTTGAAGATATGGGTTTGATTTCTCAGATTACAGTTAGGAAATGTTACTGACTTCCAACTTCTATCAGATATGTCTAATCTTAGGCTAGTTGAATGACTGACTGCATGTTTTAGGTGTATATTCTGTAATTTATGTACACATTTTTCATTGTAAGATTTAACTTCTTTTGCACAAGGCTATATGTCTAACTAAGCAATGAATACCCAGTGGGGCAAACCGCTTGTAATGTACTTCACTTTTAGTGAAAATTGCTCTCCAGTTTTGCTGCCTCATTGGTGTAGAGGGGGATGGTCACTCCAGCACAGCAATGTGTGTGAGAGGTCCTCTCCCTTGCTCAGAAGTTACATGAGTTGGCATTGTTATTTTCCCATTCTGATGATAAAAAATAAACTGTAGTATCTTGAGTGTTAACCCGCTTTCTGTTTAAAATAACAATGCTACAATTTGAATGCAGTGTATTATTGCATTAAATAGTTATAATAATTGTATTTCAAATACTAAATTTGTAAACTTGTTTTTTTGTGAGTCATTCGTGCTATTTTCTGTAGGTCATAGGGGTTTTGGTTTGGTTCTTCCTTGTTAGCTAATAATGCATTGGCCATTTAGTTGTCTCATATTTCTGCAAGATCTGCCTTCAGCTTCTCAATGTCAGATGCTTCAGAATCGCTTTAGAGGTTGGCATTCAAATATTCAAAACAAACCAGTTTAAGGCATGATTTTAAGTTATGTCATAACCCAGGGGTTTGGGTATTAATGCATTCAATACATTAAGACCTTTTCCCTCAGTCACTTTAGTTTTAAAATGCAATATATAAATTAGATTATTGAGGCTTATTTTCCCTATCTGTTTGTCTTTTGAGGCTGAAAGCTCCATCTCTGGAGATCTTAAAAGCAGATGAGGGAAACACCAGAAGGCAAACTGCTAGGTTAAAATGAAGTCATGCCTATATCAATATGTGAGAACTAGTGCTGGTTGATATAAAGTGGTACTTGGTGCATAACTTACAAGGTACTGCTGGGAGAAATAGCTGAAAGATTTTTTTGTGTGTGTGTTTAAGGGGCTTCTTTGCTGCAGCTGCTTCCAGTACTGGGAATTCTTTGGATATATTACTACCTGTTGAGGCAGGTGATGCTGTGTACTTTGTATACACCAGTGTTCTCACTTGTATGTGCCAGTGTGAGCAAATACCTGGTTAAGGAACACTGTCTCTCTCTTCCAAAGTTGGAAATAAGTAATCTGTATGATTTATTTCAGGTATTTTTCTTTAGTGCCAGGGTTAAGATACAAAGTCTTAGACATTTGCTGCTGTTTATAAGGTGAACTCTGGTGCTGGAGTATCAATGACCCCATCTTCTGAGTATTTGTTTGAGGAGACTCCTATTGCTTATTGATCTAGATACAAGTGGAGCAAAAAGGTAGGGTATATCCTCAATTACTTTGGAAATAGCTGGAAAACTTTGTTACCACAGGAAATGGACTTTCAAAGATCTTCCTTTCTTTCTCCCCCAGCTAGGTAGAAAAGGTAAGAGGATGTAGAGCCAGGGACTTCCCAGTTTTATTTTGAAATATGGAAGATTCAGGGACAGCCAGAGTGCTTTTCCTTTCTTCCAATCCACAAACCTTTTTGAATGTCCTTATTATGTGTCATCACATACTGGACTTGTTCAGTTCAGTGTGCTTGGGACTGATGCAGAAATCCCAGGAGAACTACAGATTACAAAAGGACCTTTCTTATGAGGGGTGGGGGATTTTATGTGGGGTTTTGCTTTTTAAAAAGGGTATTCATATTTTTTTGCCCAGGTTTTAGACAGTTGTTTGAGTCCTGGACTAATTTGTTTGCTTTAAATTGTGAGATAAGGTAGGTGACAGCGGACTTCAACTGTCAGACTTGATTGTTTTTTTAAAAAAGCCATGGTTTAAGCAAGAATTTCTAGAGGTGCTTTAGCAGTTCCTGCTGTGACAGCAAGTTCCAGGCAGAGTGTCACTGCTGTACTATTTTCCAGCTGCTGAGTCTTTGTGTTGCTCCATTTTTTTAATGCCTTTGCATGACCCCTCTGCCAACACTACTGCTGTAGGTTAGGGATCAACAACATAAATACAACGACTGCCTGGGAATGCAGGGCTAAAGTCTTGTTACACTGAACTGAAAAGTGTTTGTGATACCTGCAGAGTAGGATGATGATGGGTAGTACAGAAAAGACACAAGAGGTTGTATATGCTTTTGATCCATTCTGACACTGCTGAGATTATCTGACACACCGTGTAACACCAGTCAACTGGATTTGATTGAAAATCCAATTTCGTGTTTAGTTAAAAACATGGTTGTATGTGAAGTGCAACTAGTGCTGAGCTATAACTTCAAAAAGCTGGGAAATCCTTTTCTTTCCTTAGTTCCAAGTAATTCCAGACCCTGTCTGAGATCTGTCACTCACTAACAGTTTCAAGTTGTCTTGTTCTCATTCTTCAACCACTGGCTCTTAATTCAGTGGTCTAGAAATGGTTAACTCTAAGTTTCATTGGGAAATAAGCTATTTGTAGTTTCCTTTGGCCCTGCTAATTATTCATGTGATAAGGCTTACATAAGGGCTGCATTGCAGTTGAACTTCATTTGATGACAGTTCTGTATTTCTGTGTAAACAAAAGTCAAGTGATAAAGCATGGACAAGCAAAGTCTATAACTGAAACTAGGGAGAAAACAAACGTTTCTGGGAGGGTCTTAAGGTGGTAGGATCTGCTTGACTGTCATGTTCCTTTAAAAAAAAAAAAAAAGAAAAAACCTTGGCAGTATTTTACTTAAAAAGAAGAACTGAAGCAGCCTTCATTACTACCATTGTTTCTTGCTTTAGCATTTCTTTAGATTCAGTGGTGAAATAAGTTAAATTGTACAAATAAAACTGTGTAGAATGAGTTAGCAAAAAGACTAAAACTTAGCGCAGAGGCTTTGCTCTTTAGCTTTGACACTGAGATTGTAAAAAGCAGACTGTTTTAAAGAATAAGAACCTGTTTTAGAGAAATCTGGGTATTCTGGGAAAAATAAATGATCTACTAACACTCTTTAAGACCTTACTTAATAGTTCCTGGCGATTTGTGTTGAACACCAGTTAGCTTAAGAAGCTTTGTCTAAATAGTCAATTTTTCTTTCTAAATACCTGTTACCTTAGCACATGCTGGAGGAAACAGCCTTCTACCTCTTCTCCCCATCCCTCAAATGTTGCTTGTAGTGTTAGAGGAAGTTACTTGAAGTGGAAGCGAGGTTGGCCAGAATACTAGAGCTTTGTTATTGCTGTATGGTGCTTTTGCCTTTTTTTTGGAGGGGTTTACTGTGAAAGTAGTGGTTATGGTGGGGAAGCATTGGTGCTGGAGGAGAACAGTCTCAAATAGTTTTAAAGTTATTGATATATGTCTGTAGATTTTAATAAATGTATAGCTCTCCATGAAAGCTTTATATAAGCCTTAGCATAAGGTCCTCCTGGACTTTAGGCACTACCGCTATGCCATTACTGCGTCATTTTGTGTGAACTCAGTTTTCAGTTTCTCAGCAAAGCTTCTTATTAGGTATTGATCCTGGAAAACCTTGCGTGTACCTTTCTTTGTGCATTCTCCTCTTAGGTCTCATAGAAGCTAAAACCTTGTCTGCTGTTAAGTGCTCAGAGAAGTGAGATACTTGCTTATGAGTTTTGTGGCAGGGACTATAGCCATCTCAGTTTTACTGGAGTCCTGATATGTAAACAGTTACTGTAAGCTTAAATTTGAAACAGTTTATTTTATCTAGAAATACTTGTTTTGAAAGCATCTGGGCTACAAGGGATTTGCATTGATGATTTCTGAGAGCGGCTGGGAAATACGTGGTTTGTAAGTATTACATGCTGAGAAGAGCTGATTTCATTTACTCAAGACAATGAACGGGTTTTGACCCTGAAGAAGCTTGTCAGGAGAGCCTTTTCTTTCTGCCCCCAAGAAGCTGCCTTGGAGCATTCAGCAGACAGAACTGATCCCTGGGATCAGGTGTTGCTGCCCAGTGTGTGCCAGAGCTGAGGGAGCCTGGCAGAGCAGTGCTCAGGCTAGCAGCTGTGCCCAGAAGAGGAGGATTGTTCCAGAAACAGAGGGAGAGCCTCCTGTAGAGTAAAGTAAAATTGAGTGAATTGCTCCTAATCTGTGTGAGCTACCTTGCTGCACGATTTATCTTCTTTTTAAAGTGACTTTGCGTTAATAGATTTGGAGTTCTGGTTGGATTTGTAATCTAATCAGGGAACCTGAGCCCTAATGAAAGATTAAGCCTACAGCTAGAACACAAAGCAGAAAGCGCTTACCCTCACTGCTATGCCAGCACAGATACTAGTTGTTTAAAGCAGATACAAGTAGCAAGGAAGTAGTTAGTTCTTTCTAGATTTTATTCAGCATTTGTCAGGAGTCTTGTGAACCTGTCAGTTTACATTGTGGTGCATACTAGGGTGCGCTTATTTAATGGATGTACTCTGTCCTGGAGCTAAAGAATTTACTGAAATGTACCAGTATTATTTTTATTAGTGGTAATTCCAAACTGCAGGCTTGCTGGAGCAGTGAAGTCTGCATGCTAGTAGCAGTTAAACCAGGGGAATGACTGTATTTCCACAATGATTTCCACACTGAATTTGTTCAGCCTGGCCAACAAGGACTTTCTACCTGCCTGGAGTGGAAGCTAAACTATTAGGAAATCAAGCAGCTTTTTCTATCTTATATGTTACCAAAAGTCATAAATATGAAATTTTGTGACTTTTCTGATGAGTAGCAGAGCATACTCTTCCATGCTGTAAGGTTAAGGACTCCAGTGATATGTTGGCTGTTATAGTCAATAAGTTGTTTGGGTAGTTTTAATGGAGAACTAGTAGAAGTAATACTGAAGTATCACACCTGTAAGTTTAATCAGGTGAAAAGCATTAGTTGACCATTTTTTAAAATGTCTTCTTCTACCTAAGGCATTCTCTAATTTGTTTCTCCATCTTCACATAAAGGATGTTCTTCTCTACTGGCAGTGGGCAAACTGAATGTGCTAGGCAATGTGGAAACATAAAAATGTTTAGAAAGTTTCTGGTTTATCAGTCCTGAACTTATTTTCCATGCAGTATCCACATTTAGACACAGGTCTTCATATTAATCAAATGCCCAATTTTCTGTCAGAACTGGTCTATTAAAGCTGTTCATCATGCTTGTTTCTTGCCATTCATCAGGGTAGTCCGTCTGTGTGCTACAGAGGCTTTCTTCTGTGCGAACTGAAGGTGTAAAAACACATATAATTGTATTTGTCTGTGAGAAGCTACTCCCTGTACTTCTGTATTCCTATGTACATAATATCTTCATAAGTCCTGTATCACTTCTCTGGGTCTGAATAAAAGGCTGAGGATGTGAAATGGTAGCAGCTTGGCTCTTGTTGCAGATGTTGCTGCAGTGGAGAGCTTCCCTTCCTTCTGGTCTTGGGATGTGAATTTGTGTGTGGAAACTGGCTTTCCTGTGAAGTTCCAGGTTCTGGTGGATTTCTTGCACAGATGGTGTTGAGCAAGGCCCTGATTGATAGATTTTTATGGAACTGCCACCTGCAAACTTGTTTCACTGGTCAACTGTGACCAGTCCCTTTCTTTTGACTTCTGTTGTTATTTAAGCTCTGATTATTTCAGCTTCCCATTGCTATTTTTATATAAGTGCTGAATATTCTCCTATTAACACTTCCCTGTGCTCCTCCTCCCCATCCCCCCTCTACCACATCTGAAAATCAGCGTGTACTTAGCAAAGCATAAAATTATGGCCTGTAGATAATCAAGTTTTGCACCTGGTTGAAACTTTGAGATGGTTCTTAGAATCAGTACCAAGAGGCTTGCTAGCATCTCAACTGTTGGGGGGGAATTGGAAAGTGGGGGGCATTTGGGGGACTGTCAGTTTATATTTGCCCAAAATGGTGCTTGCAGCAAAAGGGCATCCAGCATCATACTGAGCAACCAATTTGGAGCATGACTTTTTGGAAGAATGCTACCTACTGGATTTATAGCATGGGTTCTTGAATTGCCCCGACTTTAACTTTTTAGAAGCCTTCTTTTAAAGCATCATCTGAAGCCAACAAAGCAGCAAGGTGATCAAGTCTTCACAGGGCAGCCTAATACAGTGTCAGTACACAGGAACAGAAGGATGGAAAAAGTCATCTTTGGTACTGTTGCTGTTAATGTGGATGTGTTTGCAGCCTTGCAAATAGCATGAATAGACAGGAAAGAATCAAAATTAGGGATTGACATTCTGACTTATAAAAATGTGTAGCTGAACCAGCAGGACTGAATAAGTTGGATAATATTGTTGCTTTCTGTTTTGCAAGTTTTAAAACAGCACTAAATAAAGCAAGTGGGTTATTTTCCCTTACTGCACAGTTAGGATTTCCCAGCTCAGAGCTTTCAGTCACTGCTTGAACAGTCTACCTTCTGTTTGGAAACAGAGCAACTTCTGTTCATTAGAAACAGTCAACAATAAATATGAAGAAATTTTCTGCAGTTTGCTTTGGAACTCGGTGGACCGGGTGTTATGGATACAGAGTTGTTTTTTTTTCTTTGCAAGGAGTGGCAGAGAAGTCATACAGTGGTTTTTGTTCCAAGAATGTTGCACTGAAAACTAAGGCACTGTTCAGAGCAGATTATGAAAACAGTTTTTAGCTGTCTTGTCCCACTGTGAAGTGTCTGGTTGTTGTTTTAATAGTGTTAGCTAAGTAGTCATTTTGGTAATGATTAATGACAACTGTAATTTTCTTTTAACTGACCTGATCCTCCTTTCCTTTTGTTGTATCATTTGACTGTAATTACTTGGGAAGTGGCTTGTAGCTTTAGCTATAATAAGTATGTTGGTAACTTTATGTTTGTTTTGAGTTGGTGAATGTAATTTTTGGACCTGTGGCTCATCAGTGTAAAGCAACCAATTGCCCTAGACTTGAGAATAGAAAACTGGGAAGATAAATTCTCTGTATGGAGATGAGAGAAATGAAAACAATTTTAGAGCTACAGTAGTCTTGGCATGAATGTGTAGTGATTTCTGGAGCTCTAAATGCTGGGAACGTAAGTGTATGTGTGTGGGTAGGTGGGTGTGTGGGTGCTGGTGAAAAGGAAAGGAGAATCTGGGTTAGGGAAGCAATAATTAAGAGTTCTTTCTGCAGACATAAGAAACCCTTTTAACTTTGTTTAAAAATAACAGAATACCTCTTTTTAAAAATTAAGCTATTTTGATGTGAGCTTCTAGAATAGAATACATTTAACTACTAAGGGGAAGAAATTGGATGAAGCCTGGTGCTGGCATACCTGACTGGCTGTTTTTGGTCATTTGGATAAATGTGTATTGCATTGGTTATTCTCTCCTGTTAGAGGGAAAAAAAAAGAAAATTATGTTCCTGGAATTAATAAACATTATTTTATTTGCTTATTTCTGAACTTGTGGTACTTATTCTTGATTTCCCTAAGTGTGTTGGTGACTTGGAATGTGGGGAAGTTCCTGAAAGTATGTACTTATTCTTAAAATATTTCACTTGTATATATGAATTTTTTTTAATATTATGTATATTTTATATTATATATGAAATGTCTTATATATATGAAATTTCTTATGTACATGGAATTTCTTTTAAAGTTATTCCTTTGACTTTATAGAGAAACCAGTATTTTTCTTTTTGAGTGAGGGCATGCAGAAGTAGTGCCATTGCTCTGCAAGTAAGAGTGTTCAACTTTTGCACCAGAAAGTACCTGTCAGTTCTGTGCCTTTAATTGAAATACCATGTGGGCATCATTAGTTCATTTGTTGGTGTACTGTGATGCTTTGGGCAATGCTTTTGAGACCAGCTGTCTCACAAAACTCTGTTTTTTAGTAAAGTTTGACTCTGGTAATTGTACAGTAGTTTATGTGCTTTTCTAAAGAGTTGACACCATTGATGTTTGTGCTGTGAGTGATGTACTTTTTAGGAGCTTGAGGTACTTGGATGTGTTAGACTATCTAACCCCTCAAAATACTCTAGTCACTACTGCTTTACCAAGCTATGGAATAACACTTATTAGGTGCAAGAGGAAAAAATGGAACAAACAAACAAACCAACCCCACAACACCACAAAACTGTAGTCTGAGTACCTACAAACCCCAAACTCTTGTCACAGTTCAGGGATTCTGAGGTAATTCTGGTATCTTTTGTAAGCCAGGGCCCAATCAGTTTATATTCACAACATTACTTTTGGCAGTTCTGTTTTAGCTCAGGTGAATTCTCACACTCTAAATTTCTGGACACAGTGTCTCCAATACTGGCGGCACTTGTCATGTCATGACTCATTACTAGGCTGCTGGGCTGTGCACTCTTCAACAAGCTTTCCTTAAACTCTCTTTTAAGTTCTACATAATTTAAGATGAAAAAATGACATTTGTTTAGCAGATTTAATCATATAGCAGAAAGCTGCTACAGAAAGTGTGTTCCTTTTCCTGATGCTGCCCTAATTACATAATTAATACCAGGCTCTGGTAAGTTTTACCAGTGGCGTGACTCAGGCACTCCTTGCAGCTCTATGCTCCAGAGCAGGAATGATGAAAGCTGCTAACTTGTGTGTTATTGCTAAATGTTGGAGGGAAAAAATCCCACATAATTTACAAAAGAAATATAGGGTGCCATGCTCTGTTTTGCATATAGAATTATTTTCTCCATTAATCCTTATCCGCAGAAATAAATTTGATTGCTGAATTGTCTCTTGAGTGCAGTAGTTGTTGATACTGTCTGGGGGACACACCAAAAGACCTTTCGTTCCTCTCTCCCTTTGAGTTTGTGATCTCTATGTTATTTAAGCAGTGTGACCATCAGGTGCTATTTACCATAAACTTTTTACAATAGTAATCTTTATTAGTGTTCAGTGTTGTCAGTGCTAGTGATCAATATGAGACCACACCAATGTAATGCAGGTGGTGTTTCATACTTCTGTGCATGAGCTTTTAGGTCATATAAACTGAAGCATATTTATTAATAGAAACCTTAAATTTACAAGAAGCAAGTGTACTTATGTGAGACAGATTTAATGTGCAGTTTAAGGCAGTCCTTTTGTCCTTGGTTTGTTTTTTGGATATTTGTCTTGGTACATAAATATATCCAAAGCACAGCCATTAAATTGCAGACTGGTTGAACCATCTGGGAAACTACAGTTTTGGTGACATGGAGCAGTCATCCAGAGCCAGAGGCACAGATCACTCTGCTTCCTTGTGGTAAGTTTTTGGGTTACATGTTTCCTCTGTTTGTGCACTTCCTATGTTGGCTCTGAAGGCATTTCTTTGATTTCTGACAGGCCTTTTGGGGATGTTAAGTTTCTCAGAACACCTGCGAAAGTGACATGGCCTTCATGCCTGAACAAGGTATTTGGGATGTGTCTGCTGCTCTGCAGACTGTAGGGTGATATGTAAGTGCAGCGTAAGCAGAGTAGTAATCTGAAAGTGTATATAGAGATACTTAAAGGACTGGAAGCTACCTCCCAAAATAAGAAATTAAGTGAGCCAGCATCTTCTGGAGTTTCTTTTTGTTCTTTTTTTTTCAAGATTAAAAAAAAGATTCCTAGGGATTGTTTTCAGGGTTAATCCTTACAAGAGGAATAGACTGTGACTTGAATATTTCAGTGTATATCCACATATTTGCTGCAACATGGTGCCCAGACCTTGAGCTAATGCCAACCATGTTAGTAGTACAGCTGAGCACTGTGCCCTGCACTGTAACAGCAGATACTTATGCTTCTTACTCTCTAAAATTGCTTGTTCATGCTCTTCGGTGAGGAGAGGCAGTTCAGTAGCTCCAGGCTTATGAGCTACATGGAGATTAAATATCTGTAGTCCCTTTCAGCACTAGAGTATGTTTGATCTGTTACTGGGACCAGCGTCTGTATTCTGTCGCATTCGTGCATGATGCAGGTGTGCCTGCATTCTGTATGGTATGAAATTAATTTTGAACTTTAGTTTTAGGAAGGCCTTGCTAATAAACAGTAAATACTTCAAGTCTTAACTCATAAATTAAGCTTTTCTGCGTTTGGTTTTCAGATCTCATTTTCTCATTTTAGATCTCATTTAGATTCTCAGTTTTCTCAAAGATATTGTTATTTCTCCTCCTGCTTTTTGAGTGATGAGACACACAAGACTAAATGTTCATTTAAAAAAAATAGGCCAGTAGCACAGTTAAAAAAAAATTAAAAATGTTTGCCTTAAAAATGCTGTTTCCAATATTAGTTTAGTTCTACTCAAACTGTGCTTGAGTTTGGAGGCATTCCAGTTCTGTGCTTGGCTGGCACGTGGAAGCTTATGGTAGTGCTGCTTTTCCATTGCAGCTGACCTTGTCTTGAACTAGAAATAATCAAGGCCTTTACAAATCTTGCAACAGTCGCCCCTTCTCTCTCTCAAAAGTCAAATTGTTTTCCAAAGCTGTGAATTTCTTCAGTTACTAGGGAGTAAATCAGTCCACTAGAAACAACAAGGAAGAAGTTTAGATGAAAGCATTGCTTCATATTATATGGAATGATGTCTGAGGTTGTCTAGGTCTACTGGATGATCTTTTAGCTGTTCTGTGGGATGTGGGGATGAGGAATGAGTGTGGTGGGCAGCAAGGGGTCTGTGAGAGGGCAGGCTTGGGCCTTTTTGCTCCCTGTGTTTGCTTTTCCTGGCAAAAGCACAGGACTGTGCCTGTCAGTGTGAGGATGCCATCTGTGTTGCACAGCTTGCTTGGCTGTTACGGAGTTGCACAAGAATTACTCTGAAATCATACTGCTAAACTGTTTTCTGGCTAGCTGCAGTGGTTGCCTGGAGATGCAGCTATTGTACAGTGGTTTGGGAACCAAGTGAAAGCAGCAGCCTCCAAAACTGCCTCAGCCTGGCACTGCAAATGTAATGCCCAGCACAAGCAGTTAATGGGCAGATGAGCTGACCAGACACAGGCTGCTGAAAAGGGTAATTGTTTTATGAAATTAAATTTGTTTTTTAAAAATAGAAAATAGCCAAAGAGGTTGAGGGTAGAGGAGGAGAACTGAACAAATCTAGTTACAGCAGAGGTACATTTCCTCAATTTAATTCAGTTTCAGTTTTCCATTTGCTGCTTTCTCATTATGTGCAAACTGGAAGTGACATTTTGCAGCACTAAACCAAAATATTCTGTGTGTGCATTTTTGAATAGGATTTTTTGTTTGTTTGCAGTAAGATAAGTTAGGTATTGAAGATATTATATCTTGGAACCCAGTTTGTTATTTAGTGGCTGATTTTGCTGGATGTTTTAAACTAAGGGCTTAATGCTCATATGTAGTGGCTACACATGGATTGAAGGGATGCTAATACCTTTTTATCAATATCTTAATAGGACTTTGGAGTAAAACCTGGACCACACAGAGCTTGCTTTAGCTTTGCTGCACTTCTAATACAATTTATGTCTAAGAGCTATCTGTGAAATTTTATTCTCTGTTGTTGCCAAACTTGCATTGAGATACATACCTACTTGATGTGCCTAGTTTCCTGGTGTCTAAAGGTGAGCATTGGTACATGTGCATAACATCTGCCTCACTTGTGCTTGTCCAGGGAGCTGGTGTAAGCTTAGGCAGAGTAGCACCTGGAGTCTGCCTAGCTTCTGTGGGCACATACAGCACCTTCTGGCAGTGCTGGGCTCAGTTTGGATCATGGCAGCCATGGTAACTTCAGGGAAACATTGATGGGAGCAGTGCCCGAATCTTATGTGAGAGCGATTGAGTTGCACCCACAGTAGGCTAGTGCTAGTTGCCCTGGCTGGGTGACTGCATGTGCCCCTGCCTCACACAGGTAAGCCAGACTCACAGGGCAGGAGCTGACCCATGGTAGGGGGAGAGACTTGGCAATGGGATGGGTGGCCAGTTGCCACAGGATGTAATCATGTGTAATCATGGTAACATGCATATCTGTAATCACACGTCCTTTTCACATCTAAATACCAGCATGTGTAATACCAGTGACTGATACCATTAATACAAAACTATACCATTAATACAAAACTGTACCATTAATTGATACCACAGGGTACATACTGAATGATAAAGCATCCAAATTAGCCTTTCTGCAGCAGTGGCACTGTTACAAAGGTGGCCTGAATTTGTCTTACACTTTGTTTGTTTTGTAAAGATGGTTTTTATTTCATTATTCATTCAGTCATTGAAAGTACTTCATAAAGGTTTGGGGTGGTTTGTTTTTTTTGTCATTTTAGGCACCTGAAACTAATGGAGTCCATCCTGAAGGCCATCAAGGTTTACTGGTAGTACCGTATATTTATGGCTTGCTCAGCGACAGCTGCCTTGCTGGCACTTGAAAAGAAAAGCAGAAGACAAATGATCTGGTCTTTGCTTGCAGCTGACCATAACAGTGTAGGGGGTTATTTTGATGCTAACACTGGCAAGGAATTCTGTGTGGTATGGGTTTGAATTTAATGTGTATTTTGTGTTATTCTGAAGAGGAGTTAAAATAAATCAGTGGGATATTTCTTCAAAAGGAATTGGGCTGGAAGTTGAGGTATTGGCTTGTAATAATTTTATACTTTCTCTGAACTTGTGTGTATTTCTGGAGGAAAAAAGCAGGGTAAAAGCATACTAAAACAATCCTCAAGCTCTTCATGTTTGTTTCACTGGTCACCAAAAACTCTCTTTGAAAATGCTGAGAGGGACATTACAGAAGCACATCATTACTAAAGGTATTGAATGGTAACTCACCAAATATGACCATTTTTTTTACCTTCTGGTGTTACTTGGCAGCACGGATGGTTGCCACAGGCAGTGGAGGTACAGGGGCTATTGTGCCCAGACATGCAACAGAACAGAAACTCTACCGTGGTTAATGGTTGCTGGCACAAGGCCAGAAGGTTTGTTCCTGTCTTTATTGCTGTGCTAACAAGAAGTAGACCTGACATTTGTCATGCATTTGTCATATGCCAGGCTTTTTCATATCCCTACAACTCATTCAGAGGTAAAGAAATATTTCAGTCATTAGTTCACATTCAGGGGCTAGAGCTGGAGACTCATTTGGAGGTGCTGATAATCATAGAAGCAAGTTTCTATTGTGTGCTAGCAAAAATACTGAAAAGCTTATGCAAGCAAAAGTATTAGTTGTCTGTGGGAAGAAATCTGTCCAGCTTTCTTTACCCTCCTTGTGAAGGACTCTTTAGTGGAAGTGGTTTGAGCATAAATGTAATGGAACAGAGGAAAAAAAAATTGTGATGCCAAGGTACAGGCAGGAATCTGCTTCCTCTTTTTTTTTTTTTTTTTTCCCAGGTTTGGAGAGCTTTTGTTTGTTTCCCGGTTTGTATTGCCTGCTACGCTTCATTAAAAGTTTTATTAGGTGCTCTTGGATTTAATGTTTCATATACCCACATGTGAAACTTAATTGTGTGAAATTTAATAGGCTTGATGTAGGAAGAGAGAGTTGGGTTTACAGGGTAACTTGTTTGCTGCTCAGCACTGCACACGGTTTGAGTGGTGTTTGAATGTATGCTTTTCTGAGCAAGGTGAAGACAGTTCTTTCCCCACAGCAGAAGTTTATAATGAAAAAAACTTTGTGGGACTTCATCATCTTCTTTCCAGCACCCAGCTTCTGGCTAGATATTGCTATCTGCAAGATTAACCTGTGATGTATTTTTTCTTTTCTTTCTGTAAAATGAAAATAATTTGATGCTTTGCCCTCTATAGGTTACCCTTAGAAGTACTTGTTTGCTTATTACTATTCTGTACAGGTGCTGAGAATGTATATGGTAAATGTGACAAATACCTTTTGTTAGAGTAGTATTTGCAGTACTTCACATGCAAAATGAATTCACTGGTCTCGTTTAGTATATTAAATAAGATTTAAGGGATGGTTTGATCATAGATGTGTGGAGATTGAGGAAAAGCTAGATAATGGGGAGCTTCTTAAATGAGCTGACATAAAATTGTTCAGTAGCTGAAATAAGGTGTGTGTATGTATTCCATCTATATCCTTATAAAACCATCCATATAAATCATATATACTTATATGACTGGGACAATTTTCTGCCTCTAGAAATAAATTAAGATGGTATGCTTTTCAGAGGGATATTATGATTTTTTTTGGTTTGAAGAAGAATCACTTCTGGGAAGTCTGTCTTGCGTAACACATGGTATTGACCCGATATTGCTGTAGTCCCTGAACTATATTATTGGAGTCTGTTCTAGCTGACAATATTTTTAGCAGAGACACTGTGCACCTATTCTGCTGAGGGATTAGTCAATATAGTGCATTACTGTGCCACCACTGGCTATTTTAGCCTTCCTAATTAGATAGCTTGTCCCTGTGCTGAGGCAGAATAGATTTAGGGGATTAAGTTTCATGTGTGTGGCCTGGAGGCTCTGCAAAGTACATGTAAACACGACTTGGGTGGGTTCATGCTTTGGAGGGGAGGAGAGGGAAGGATGCAAGCCAGGGTAGTGTTTGGGCGGTTGCCACATCTAAGGAGATGTGATTGGAAATAGGTAGAAAAGACCTGATAGCACACAATTAAGAGAATAGCCTGAAAAACAGGTGGGATGGGGGCTGCATGGATGACAAAATGGGTGAAGTCAAACCTGTCCTGGAGAAAAATCCCAGTGGCATACTACTAGGCTGAGAACTGCAGAGAGATCATAAAAATGAACTCTTTCACATTTTAAAGCATGGGTGCTGCCTCCTTTGCTGACAGAAGTGACCACAGTAAGGCATGAAAGTGAGAAAGGTTTGGCTGTGAGCAGAAAGAAAAATCGCTTTCCCAACTGATGTGTGGGGTGGAGGAGGAGGAAATGTGCCTATACCCAGCACTGGAGCAGAATCTGACTTGCATGAGGACTGTTACTTGCCAGACCACACGTTGAGTCCAAATAGTAAGATTTTGAGAGCCATGAGGTTCACGTAATTCACTCACTGTTCATAAGCAGCCAGAAATCAGGTTGAAGGTGAGGTATTTGTTGCTTACTTATTAAAGTCATCATATTAGCTTGGTGCTGAATTTACCAAGAGAGCTATATAGATTTTTGGAGCATGAAGTATCCCTTGAGCAGACCTTAGGTTGGGTGATAAAGATCTCCTGTCTGCACATCCTTTTTAGGGAAGATGTCTTTCAAACCTGACACAGCTGTGATCTCTCTGGTTGCTACCTCCCAGCTCTGTGGCAGAGCAGGGCATTGTGTAAAGGCAGTTACAGAATGAGAAAGGAGTCTGTCTTTGGGGTGAAGCTTTACTGATGTGGTGTCTTGCTTTGTTTTCCCTTTGTGCTTCAGATGTGCTGGTGAAACACCACATTTTCTCTTAGCACTGCCTTCAGATTTAGTGGTAAATTAAGGAGGAAGGGCAGTGCCATAGCTGCTGGGTCTCTGGATGTTGTGTGATGACCCAAGGAGGTGTCTGTGCTGGCAGCAAGCTGCTGGTAGTGACAAAGATTTCCATCAGCTCAGCTGGTCTCTGGAATGGTATCTTACTGTGACCTGATTATGGTTGCATGGAATGCACTTGCAGCTCTCTGCTGTGCTGAGCAGCAAAGTGCTCAGAGGTGCTGCCTGGCTGCAAGGCAGGGAGCTAGCTGGGAGGATCCCCATGGGAAGTCTCTGCAGACCGACACTGAAACTTCTCACTTTACAGTTCTGTCATCACTGTAATAACTATCATGCAAATCATTGATATTTTTAAGCATGCTTTCTCTTTGTGGTCACTCCGAGCCTTTACTTTAGTAGTAGAAAGGAGAAAATTATTTGGCACCTGTCATAATTGCATCAGTTACTCAGCACAGAAAATTAATTTTGACCTTAAAAAAAAAAAAAAAAAAAGGATGGAAACCCCTCCTCTTTCAAGTTCTCAATTTTCATTCTACAAGTAAGTGCTAAAAGCCTTTTGGAACTGGTTGGGAACTGAGGTTGTGATGCACAAAAGGTTACTTGATTTTGAAAATGTGTTCTTGATTTTTAGAACAGGTCTTTCTAAGCTTTCTTATACCAGGAAACAATGCAACAAGTACCTCTGGAGCTGCAGGAGCCCTCAGAGTTCTTGCTTGTAAGAACAACTGATTGTCTTTGTGCCATCCACACTGGATTACTGAAAGAATAAGAGTGCTTAGTTTGAAAAAGCAGCTTGCCCTCTGACTGACTTGTACTGCCTTATTCTAATGCCTTGAATAACTTGCTGAGTTGGCATTTTCTAAATATTAAGTGTCAGACTGCATGCTATGCTGTTTTGTTTGCTCAACTTTCTAGTTTAGAATGCTGTTAAGAGAGGCATATGATTAATTTCCCTTTAAAGACTGTCAGGTTTGTTTAGTGGATATAGGTGCTAGTGGATCAAGTTTGTTAGTGAAGGAGCTATGTAAGTCCTAAATTATTTTTAGCGTTCTTCTAATTTAAAGAGAAAAAAATCCTTATGATAATGATTGTTATTAGAGAGAATATCTGTGACCTATATTACACACTGTCCTTAAATGCAAATACCATTTATAGAGTATTTATGCCTATTTTACACATCATATACTCTTCTGTTAAGGGTATTTTTCAAAAGTTTGCTTAATTTGCACTCCACACGAAAGGGTATGCTGATAAGGGAGGTACTGTCTGATCCTTAATGAACTTTCCATGAAGGAGTTAATGTGGAGAAACCCTTACGAATAAATGATTGTTATTCCCTAGTGCTACACAGTGAGATGTAATGAGGCTTTTAAAATAAATATCCTGAAAAGTACTCCTGATAGCAGTGCACATCTCTGGGTGAACAATTTGCAGTCTACAGTAAAACAAAGATGCATCATGTTCCATATGATTCTCTCCCACCCTCATATTTCTAACTTGACCTGAAGTGTGTGTGTGTGCTGATATAATATGGATTAGTCTGCAGCAGTGCATTTGGGGGTGTCTGAGTCTGTCTCTGTAGATCAGCATACATTGGCATGGTTGCAGTAGAGCAGCAGGTACCTTTGGACCTTTATGTTTCCATTAGATTTTGGAACAAATTTTGTATTTGGAGTGGAGCATTTCGGCTTAGTTTCCTCTGAAAGGGGTATAATCTGTGCACACTGAAACTGCTCTGTGATCTGAAGTAGCATGTGGTAAGTGAAGGTGCTGGGGGAATTTGTTTCAAGACAGCTCAACTACCCCAACTCAAACACTAATGTAACTTGTTAGATGTTACATAGCCCTTAATGCATGGAATACAAAATGAATATGTGCCTTTAAAGTATACTCTGTGTACAGATCTTCAACTTTGACATATGTAACCAAAAGTAGTCTCACCAAGGTAAAATAAGTACTTAAAGTTTGATGTAAATGGAAAATCTATATGAAATACTCCATGATTTTATATGTAGCTGTACTGCTGATGATTTATCACCCTTATATATATACACACACACATATGTATAGCCGTATTTATCCCTTGTCTTGTAAGCTGCACACTTTTTTTTTTATAGATTTGGTGCTGCTTTGAGAAGTTGGTAATACTTTTTCTTTAAAACAAAACAGAAGGTAATTTTGTAAACAAGTTATTAGTTAATTACAGCTGGAATAATATGTCATGTTGGCCAGAGTTTTTCTTCCTGATAGTTAACCATTAAACCAGTTGAATCACGAACTTTTATAGTGTTCTTTAGTCACAGAGCCAGTGCATTAGTTCAGTTTTGGCAAGATTGCAAGAGTACTGAGAATGCAGAAGAACTAATAAAATTATAGAATATAAAAAGTTCAAGATAGCCGTATTCCATCAAGTAGTTTGTCAGAGATGGACCAAACTGAAATAAAACCTGAACTTTGTCTCAGTGGGGAAATAAGGCAGAATGAGACACTCTCCTCTTTAGAACTTGGTAGATCTTTTTCTTTCTTTCCTTTGGAGGTATGCTGCTTCAATGAAACCAAACATTACATGAAAGTGTTCTTGCTGTGACAAAGCTTCTTTCCTGTCAAAGAACAATTGAGCCTCTGCCTGCTCTTAGCAAGGAGGCCTTCATTTAAGTTGATATGTAGGTTTTGGGGATTCTTGCTCCCAAAATACTACTTAAACTATCATCCAATTTTTTCATGTTTTTCTTGCTATTAAAATCCATTTTTACAATGTAAGCACGAAGAAGTCTGATATGATTTTAAAGTCTGAAAAGGCTCATGCAAGTTATTCTTCAGTAATGTGTCATATATGCCCAGAAGTGTTCAGAGTTCTAGCAGGTCATCAACTTGAAGATGGTAAGTGAACCTTCATGGAAGATAATGTCATTTGCATGAACAGCTGGAGGAGTGAGGCTCTGATACGGTCAGTTCTGTGGCTCAGACAACTGGAAGCTTCCTGGCTTGATGAAAATTTCTTATTTTTCAGTCAGGATTTCTTTTCAGATCTCTTCTTTATATTGTTCATATGTTCCTCTTCCTGATAATGAGAATTTCTAATAGTTCTTTTTGTCTTTTCCAAACCAGAATTAGACCACAGCTGGCCAAAGAGAAGATTGAAGGATGCCATATTTGTACCTCTGTCACACCTGGAGAACCTCAAGTGTTCTTAGGAAAAGATAAGGCCTTCACTTTTGATTACGTCTTTAACATAGACTCACAGCAAGAAGAGATCTATATACAATGTATAGAAAAACTGATTGAAGGTTGTTTTGAAGGCTATAATGCCACTGTGTTCGCTTATGGCCAGGTAAGCTTTATTTTAAAGTATTTATTTGGACCTAAACAGTTGCCTGTGACTGATCTTTCTCTTAAATTGTGGAATGCAAGAACCTGTTTTTTAGCATTTTGGATTTATTGTAAATGATGCGTCTGTAGGAGACTGTTTAGGAGTTTGTATAGATTCTGTGCAGAATGGCAGTTGAAACACAGACAATATATAGGCAGTAGAATTAATAGTAATGCTGACAGTATTACGAGTCTGTATAATTTCTTAATTCACCCCAAGTGCAGCAATACAAATTAGTGACTTAATCAGTTTTTATATAGAGATATGTTGTCCTGAGATTCTTTTCTGAGCAACTATCCATCCCTCTGCACTTTCAGACGCTTTTGGAAAGAGGAGGTTTTTTAAAATAGATCCTAGGGAGCTTCAGGCCACATTGTTTGTGGGCAAAATGACTTTTCATAGAGAACACACCCTCTCAGTGCACTGGGCACATATTTTACTTCTTAAAGCTGAAATATCATTGAGGACAATGTAGAGAATTCATTATTGTATTCTGAATATTCCTTTAGGAATTGATTGCATAAAATTTGGTCTTAGATGCTGAATTTCACCATTGTTAAATGTGGTATCTCAAACTAGACTTCATCTAGCTAACTTTAATGAAACAAAGCAGTGTGCAGATCCAGTTTAGATTATGTTCAGCAGGATTTTGTCTTTGACTTTACCCACTGATTGAGTGAAAACACAACACTGCCTTGTTTTCTATAAGGACTTCGCATTTAATTAAATTACCTTCTTAGTGAAGGTACAGCTTGTATTCTTTAGTGCTGTCTTATAAATTGAAAACAATGGTAATATTCCATCAAGATATTCAGACATCATAATTAAGGGTGTCATTTGATCTCCTTCAAATTGCAATTGCAAATGCTGCTTCTGCATTCAAAATATATGCTTTAATTAACAGTCTCGCTTGAAAACATTAACTCTTCTTCTGACCTTGGACATAATCGCTCAAGGGCGATGTAAGCTTAGAAGAAGTTTGTAGGGGAAAGGCTATGAAAGATTGTGCTGGTTCCTGCCGCCTTGTATGTGATCTGTGGATAAATGGTAGATTTTGTCCAACTTCTGCTGTTAATCGTTTTTCCCCCCAAAATAACCTATTGTTTTGCATGTTATTACTGTAGGGATGACAGATTGACTTAGTAGTCATTATCTAGCATTAATTGTTTTAGTGACTAATCCGTTTTCAATTTAGACAGGTGCTGGCAAAACGTACACCATGGGCACTGGATTTGATGTCAACATAACGGAAGAGGAACAAGGCATTATATCCCGTGCTGTTAAGCATCTTTTCAGATGTATTGAAGAAAAAAAACAAGCTGCTATTAAACAAGGACTTCCACCTCCAGATTTTAAAGTGAATGCACAGTTCTTAGAGGTAAATATGATCTGTGTTTTTTGTGTGTAACTCCATGGGGTTTTTTAAAGGCAATTAATACCTTTTTCTGCTTGTTACTTTTATTTCTTTTCCCCCAAGATGTTTTGATTTAATCTTCAAGATTTCAAAAGGACATTTTAGGGAATTTACTTCAGCTTTTCAGAATATGAAAAAGTCTTTTTATCTTAGTCCAATTATTTTAGTAGTTTCCTTCACGGAGTTATTTTGAAGTGCGGAAGTAGTCATGTTGGTCATTATTTACCCCTTTCTGCAGCACACATGTTTGTGGGGCCTGTTGCTCTTGCCTGTTTAGTTCTTTACAAAACCTTAAAGCAAGGAAGTGTACGTGTATAAAAAAAAATCAATTGTACTTTTTGCCTTTGAATAGTCGCTATGCTTTGCCTGCTTTTTAAACTTTGCCGTGGACAACTTTAGCTTTTAAAATCTGTTTAGGAGACTTGTTACATTCATTTCACTGAAGAAGAAACTTAGCATAAAAATACTTCTTTTTGTGATCCCCGGTGATTTAGGATTGAGGATCCATGTCACTGTTGTTGCTTCATTAGACCGAGATAAAAACCTGGGTCAGTGCTGAGTTAAAAATGTTCCCTTTGTGGGTTTTTTCTTTTTTTTTGTAGATATAGTTACTGGTAAGTGAGGCCATAACATCTGTGATCTTTCTGACCTGCAACACGTGTTAAGTTTTAAGTCTTGCAGATTTTATGCTATCTTTCCTGCCTGTGGAACTATTATTTGATTGATTTGGGTGTTATGTATTTACATTTACTACCAAGCTGCAAAGTTGATACTTTAAGCACACAGAGAGGAAGAATCTGTTTAAGGAAGAGTGTGTGTAAATGTGTATTACTTAGTGTCTGCAACTTTATCTACTTCACGGGGGAAAGAAACCCCACTTTTGTATGACTCAAGAGAAAAAACTATTTCTATTACTGCTGAAGTAAACTAGGTCCTTTAGTCATATATTCCTACAATTGTTTTAAAGATTAACAAGCTGGCACTGGTTTTCCACTATTGTCAGTGCTAACCTTAAGCAGAGGTTTTTGTCGCCCTGACCAGTGTTTGCCTAGAGAGTGCCTGGGCTGCGAGAATGCTGCACTCCCCTATTCTCTGAACATCAGGGAGCTGCAGTTTCACTTCTGCTTAGGCAGCTACAACAGTAGTGTAAGGAGTAGTAACCAGTGTAATTTCTGAATGCCTTGTGTTTTTTATATAACATTAAATCATGACTGCAGGAGTCCCACAATACAGAGCAGTAATTGAATGTTACAGTGGTGATGGTATGAGGAATTGCAGCCATTGCAGCATATTTCAGATGAAATCTACATACTAAAGTCTCATTTATCTAATTTAGAGAAAGATTAAATGATGTATATAATAATTTCTTCCTTAAAATGTCACTTCCTTGGATTTTTTTTTTCATTGTTCTAAGGCTAAATTGGGACTTTCCCAGAAAGAGCCTTTTCTGAAGTTAGGTATTATACCCTACTCTTGTATCAGAACGTATCCTTTTCCTCCCATCCTATCTACCGTTAGAGCTGGATTATATAAACAGTAATTTAGTTACTGAACAACTTGAAGCAAGGTTTTGTTTTGGAATAACTTTGAAGTCTGACAGCTGGGTAACTGTTGTGAACAATGACTTCTGTTTGCTACTTTCTTGCATTTCTTTAGTTTGCTGCAGTCTTCTCTTAAGTCTTTGCTTTCCTGGTAAGTTTTCATAAAAATAGACATATGCAGCCCCACACAATTGTAGCTGCATTATTAGGATCCTCTCTAAATTGTGGCATCTGTTTACTTGCACTTAGCAAGGTAAAAAATTAAGATTAGTAAGAGGGCTCCTACTTAGAATATTTCTGCGTAATAATGACATAGAATTAATTTTTAATATGTTAAAAATTAAAAGCATCATATTCACAAATGCTGAGTCTTTTCTTCTTGGGGATAGATCCTCAGTGGTGAGAGGAGAAAGCCTTTTACTTTCAGTATATGAGAAATTACATTGGGAGAATACAGATCCATTGCAATGGCTCCTTAGCTTTTACCTAGGGACTTTGATCAGGAATTTAAACAGTCTGGCCTAAACTCTGCTGAAGTAACTTGGCGTAACTAAATTAAAGACAGTGAAATGTTCCAGGGTACATCAGCAGTGACCTGCGTTTTCTGTTCGTTATTTCTTTCTTTATTTTGTTTTCCCTGATGTCTTCAGCTGGATTTAAACACTTCCTAAAACTCAGAGCATTCTTATAAAATGATAATCCATCTCCTGTAACACAGATAACTACATAGTAATCTCTGATGTCTTTCCTTGTTCTGATATCATTTACTGACCTAAAAGTCTGATGTGCACAATGATACTGAATTGAAAGACTGCTAAATGGTATTTGCCTTCAGTAGACTCAGTGAAACAGGCAATAAACACTAAGCAGCCTGAAACATGCAAGAAATAGTTGCTGTTGCTCATGTGGTTTGTGCCTGAAAGTTGTGACTCAATCTGGGGCACTAAAATGTAGGCATTGCATGGAGGAAAGTACAAAAGCCCTGCTCAAGAAACCATCCCATAGTATTTTTGGCCTTTTTGTAGGTGTCTTTAATAAGCAGCTTGCACAAAAAACTATTGCAGGTTAAATTCCTTCCAGGGCAGGAACAGTTTATCTAAATGAAGGAGAGATGTAAAATTAAGGTGTGAGGGAGAAGTGAAAAGGTAAGCTAGCAGGGAGAGCAAGTGGAGTGAGTTTGAAGTGCTTGGTGGAAGGGTGCAGCCAACTGAATCAACAAAACAAAAGGAAAGCTCAAGGTCAAATCTGAAGAGAGCAGGTGCCTGCCACAGAAACCCCTGCTGTGGTGGTTTTGCAGGCATCTAGTGCCTCCATTTCCCTGGTCCCACCAAAGAATCTTCTCCCAGATCCAACAATCTGGAAGAAGTTATGGTGACTTTGGTTGGCATAATAGTAAGGTGTGCAGGTGACTTAATTTGCAGTTGCTCTGTCATCATACTGTCCTTGTGAGTTTGGACGTTTCATAGCATCTATTTTGAGAGCCTTGACATATGAATTTTTAGAGCTTTCTGTACGTACCATGCACAATTTTGTTAGTTTTTATAGGAATTCCCTCCTAAAGTAATATGGTTTGTCTTTTTTTTTCCCCCCTCCTCAGCTTTACAATGAAGAAATTCTTGACCTGTTTGATACCACACGTGATATTGATGCAAAGAATAAAAAATCAAATATTAAAATCCATGAAGATTCAGCAGGAGGAATTTATACAGTGGGTGTTACAACCCGAACAGTGAATGGAGAATCAGAGGTGAGCATTGAAAATAAATTAGTCTGTAGCATGCCAAATGCATTCTAAAAATGTTTTCTGTATGTTTTGTTAAGCAGTGAAAAAGATGGGTTTTGCTTGCTAAATCTGAATTTTGGACAACTTATGCGTAAAATTTAGCTGAAGTACAACTTTTATTTTCTGTAGCCATAAGTCTGCTAAATGTTTGATATTAAATTCCTATCATTTGAATTTGCTAGAAACAGTTTTCCTAATAATGTCGTTCTGCTGGGAGAGAAAATTTTGGCATGTATGTAAATCTGATCTCCCAAATCTTATATGTGGTGTCTTTTTCCTGTGACAAGAAAGCTTTGCGTTGTGACTGATATGAGTTAAAGTGCCATTCATGTGCATTGCAAATCTGAATACAAATATTTTACTGTGTGTTTTTGTACAAAAATTGTACCTTTTTGTCACAGGTGAATGAAAGGAAGATTGCTATGTTACTATCAGGAGACAGCAAAAGATGGATACAAAGATTAAAGCATTTTCTTTCAGAAACTGTAAAAAATACTTTTATTTCAGTTCCTTTAGGTCAAAAAGCACAAAGGTACTTAAATAATAGCAAAGAGAAAAAGTTTGTTTACATCTGAAGCCATAAGTGTTACAGGAACATTTCTTATTTAAACTGCAAACAATGCAATGTACCTCTTGTCTGTTTTCTAGATGATGCAGTGCCTAAAGCTGGGGGCTTTGTCTCGAACCACTGCCAGCACTCAGATGAATGTTCAGAGCTCACGGTCTCATGCTATCTTTACTATACACTTATGTCAAACCAGAGTCTGTCCTGCATTTAACACTGTACGTATCTTTGCTGGTTTTAATCATCACTTTAGTAACCGTTTTTCAAAAGGTAAATATTGTTTTGGCAACCACTGCTATCTGAATTGCACTTAGTAAAGATGCTACAGTCATCATCATGCTGGATGAATTCGCTAAGCATTATAATGATTTGATTTAATCTGTGCCTATATAACCATCTTCTAGCCAGAGGCAACCATAAAACTGCAGCCTCTTACATGAACTAGCCCGTTCTCCTCTAGCATTTTCTTCAGTATTTTGTTGCAACATACACAAGTAAGAAAGTTAAAATGTAATTTGTCTTTAATTGGGAAAGTGTTCCAAATTGTCTTTGTATTTTACTGGGTTTAAGCTTGCAGTCAGCAAACTGAAAATGCTTGGATATTCCAGATTAAATGTTGATATCCAATAAGGAGCAAGTAGTAAAGCATTTGATTCTGAGGCTTAGTTTATTTATTTTAAATATGTATGTGTTTGGGGTTATGTGCTTAACCTGAAATTTAAACTGTGAATGTACATGGAGCTGTTCTGTAGATGTTTCATGTGACTGCTCAGTTGTTAGTTGCTGTTGGTATACCTTGTAAAGAGGGGAGTTCCCAATAAATCCATATTACTTATAACTACAGCAGGTTCAGGGGGCCTTATTTTGATTATTCTAAAGGTATCAATTTTAAAACATTTTGGTGAACTCCTAAGTGTCTGGCTAGCATTTTACACATGGATATCAAGCTCTCAAGCATGTGGAACAGGAAATTGAATTTGTAGTTGTAGTACTTTTTTGGGGGCAGTTTGCTTTATTTGTAACACTACGAATAATCATTTGCAGGTAAAATGAGTGTCACTCCCTGGTCCTTTTCGATATATAGACCTACTTTATGTACCTGTTAAAAATACTTCTTCCTTCTTCCACACTTAACCTGGTGGTGTGGGCAGCTATCTGTCTTCACTTGGGAGGGACTGGCATCACATATGGAGCACAGACAGGGCACCTCAGTCACTGTGTGGTGACACTGCTCCACTGTAAACTGTCTGTTTAGCTGGGGAGTGAGAGAACTCATCTGGGAGTCCCATTTCCCTCAGGCTGTCAGCCCTGCAGTCTGCCTGTGCAGGTGCACTTGTAGCCTTCCCCACCAGCTGAGCCACATGCAGGACTCTTGCCTGGCTCTGTCTGGCTTTTAACAGATACTTGTGTTAGATCAATAGGTGGCTGCCTTCTGTCTTAAGTCAGACTGGTTTGTTTCTCCTTTTTCTTGGGAGATATGAGCAAGGTAATTTGATGGTCTGGAGCTGGGCATTGCTAGATCCTTCATCTGTGAAGACAGCACCCTCTCCTTTCCCTGTGGTGTTTAGGAGAGTAGAGGTTAGGCCTGACATTGGCCTCTGAATGCTCCTGGAATATAAATTAATATGAGCTATAACTGGGTGGCCAGGAGAGATGCAGCTCAAGTTTCTGTAGACAGCAGTTTTGGGAGACCTTTGTTACCAGGACAACGCAGTTTCTCCTGCTCAGATGACAGCATTGGCTGCTTCCCCTCTGGGGCAGGCAGCCAGGACTACAGCACAGACACACCATTCCTCACGCTGTGTTCACACTATCCATGCTTCTCGGGAGTTTCTGGTTGTGCATTTGACTTAGTGAATAAGCAAGAGTGAAAGCGTGCTTCAAGGGCTGTGAAAGAGAGTGTGGGCAAACAGCAGTGTAAATGTCAAAATATCAGAAACAGTGATTTATAGTACAGCTACACTAATCGGCAGAAAAAAATTTGGGATTATCTAATGAACAAGGGTAATTTTGCTGCTGTGCTATGCGACACGAAGTGGAAAGAGTGGCTGAGGCTATGGTAGCTCACTGTAGTGCAGTGAGGCTCCCTACACTGACAGAGGTAGGTGTCAAGTGCCAGTTTTTACAGCTTACTTGGGGGGTGGGGAAGGAACCTTTTCTCCCTTGTTGCTTCTGCTGTCCCCATTTTCTGATCAAGTTAGAAGTGCTGGTAAAGTACTGGCTGCTAGGAAGCTGGCTTAAAAATTAATTCCTACAATAAAACTGAAGAATCATGCTATCATGCTGATGATGAGGATTTGAGTTATAAAAGCAAAATATCTTTCAGTTATTTCAGAGGTTTATGAAACAAGTGGGTCAGGAAATTATATCATTAAGTTTGGTATTTTTTAATCAGTTTCCTTCAACTGATTTAAGACTTGCCTTCCAGGAGAGGTACAAATGTTGTTGCCCACTTTGCTGAAGACTTGTGTGTTTTAATGTACGTATCCCCCCATTCTTCCATTAAGAAGCAGTTGTAGCTTATACTTAAAGTAACTGGCATTTACATACATCTGGAGCTGGGTCTTCAAGAATACGTTACCACATGTGATTAAAATGGTGACAGTTTTTGGAGAGAGACTGTTATAAAAAAATAACATGACAGCAAGTCTTGTAAATCATTGATTGAACTTCACAGTAGACAAATGTTAATTGAAAGATAGTATGAAATAAGTTAATGTCAAAGACCTTACCAAACTTTATGGCTTGTTCTTTATTTCAGGATAATACCACTGATAACAGAATAATATCAGAATCTTCTGAGATGAATGAATTTGAAACTCTTACTGCCAAGTTCCATTTTGTTGATTTAGCAGGATCTGAAAGGTTAAAGCGAACAGGAGCTACAGGAGAAAGGGCAAAAGAAGGAATTTCCATCAACTGTGGACTAGTAAGACTATACAACTTGTTCCCATAGGTTGCTGGTACCATCTTCTCTTCCTTTTTCGGATCACTTGTTTTCAGTAATCCCTGAAGTAGAAAAGCGTTGAGTGAACAAAGACTGAGCTTTGCACAGGATGTGGTGGTGCACATTGATTCTTACTGGCTCCTGGCTTGCTAATGTTTTCTCAGTTGTATTAGACCCTAAGTAGCAAATTCTAGTACTTATAGCTTATGAAATATAGTTAGTTACTTTAACTTTTAAAAGATACTGTAAAGTACCTTTCATTTTTTTTTAACTTTTATTTTTTATTGTGTCAAGACCCAAGCAATTGGAGAACATTATAAGCAGTTTGCAAGGAGTACAGGCATGAGAAATGTGGACAATAAGTCAGCTTAATTCATCCATAAATGCTTGTTTTTTATTACAGTTATGCAGTACAATGTAAAACAACCCCAGGCAAAACACTTCTAACTAGAAATAACATTTTTCATTTATAGCATCACTACTTCTTTTGTTTGCATACTGGGTCTCCATGTAGCTTTTGATTAACTTTGTGAAATGTTTTGCTTAACATTTACTTTTCTCCATTGAAAAGTAGAGCTGGTGATTATCAGTGGAGATTGCAGTTTCATGCCTTTGTTTTGAGCTGCTTGGCTGAGTGGAGGCTCTGTGCAATTCACTTTTACAGACACAAATATATGTTTGCTTTCTATATGAAAACATGCCTTTTCTGGTCTATGTGTGGTACTACAGATAGATATTTTGTAACTAGAATTTTCTTAGTGATTCTGTTGCATGACAGTGGTTATATTCTGTAGGTGTACTGGTTATATGGAAGAGAGAATTTAGTTCAATTTCATCACTGATTATAAGCACAACAGAAACTTTAGATGACATAGGTGTATCCGTAACAAACAGGATACAGAATGCACAAAGCTGAAAATCAGTGTGATAAAAGCAGTATCTGATCACAGAATTCCCATTTACAGTTAATTCCAGGCCTCAGCACTGGGAAACAGATTGAAAGGGATTTAAACACTTCAAAGCAGTCACAGTGTATGCTCAGTTTGTCAGCTGCTGGATGCAGTCAGACCATTTTCAAGACCTAAGAACTGTCTGTACAGGGTGCCATCTAGAGGAATGCTCTTTAATTTGGCATATAATTGAACTACATGCAGTTGCACTTTAGAAATAGTTTTATAGCCAAATGTTAGTTTATAAACTTGAGTTAGACCCTTTGAGCAATGAAACAGGACAGCCACAAATGACACAATTTCAGTCCTTAAAGGCTTAAATTTTCATCAGACATTCCTCGTTTCATACTAGTAAGGGTAGTAAATCCTGTTTTTTCAATGTGAATGCCCATGCTTAATTCTAAATCTAGCATAAAGCAGGTTGATAACAATTTTAAAATGAATATAGCTACTGCTAGTAGTGGGGATCAGCTTAAATAATCATTGAAAGTAAAAGTTTGTTACATGAAGTAATTCTAACTTTAGCTTGTGAGTGACATGAGGGAGTGCAACCAAATTGTACAAAGCACTTAGCACTTGCAGATATCAGGCTGCAATTAATTTGATTCACTGTTGATAGCAGAAAAGTTCATAGGTGTTAAAGGTAAAAATCCTAAGAAATTTTTTAAGTTTCATCAGTATATTTATTTCACAATATGCAGACTCCATTTTTAGCTGTTATTAAAGTAAAACTATTCAGGAATTTATTCTAACTTACGTGTTGCATGATTTGGTGTTTTGTAGCTGGCACTTGGCAATGTAATAAGTGCACTGGGAGATAAAAGTAAGAAGGCAACTCATGTACCATACAGAGATTCAAAGCTTACAAGGCTACTTCAGGACTCTCTTGGGGGAAACAGGTATGACAACTAGAATATTTTATGCATTTCATTGTGAATGAGTAATTATCTTCAGAAAGTAAAATAAACATTAAGTAATGATAAAAATAGCCAGTCTTCTCTGGGGGAAGGTTCCAAAGATAAATCACTCTCATGATACACAACATGAGCAATGCAGGGAAAAGACTTTGTAAAGATGATTTTTTGCATTGCTCTTTTTCAGTGCTGCTGTAGTTTTACTAGCCATGAGGCTCTGCGTTACTTAGAAGTTATCATTTGCAGGACAGGTCATTCCTATGAAGGCCTTTTTAGATTATAGTGTAAATGGTAAATTTTGTTATGTTATAGCCTTGTTACAGCATAGTTTAAACATGTGATGAGTTTCTCCTTCAGCATTTCATATACTTTTTTATTTAATGGCACTGAATCATTTGCTCTGATTTCCATGCATAGGAGCTCTAGAGTTGGCTTACCACAGGCATTGCTAACTTTTGGTAAAGATTGCATACCTCAGGGGTATGTTGCATCTGTCCATTTATCTGATGTTGGATTAGAGCCTAATAAAACAAGCGTTTCACTGGAATCATTTGTATGAACCTGTTCTATATGCCTACTGCACATACAAGGAAGAGGGTCTTTTGCCTCTCAAAGCTTTGTTTAAGCAAGCATTAACAAATCTATTAAAATACAAATGTTGTATTTGTAATTCATACCATGTACAAATACAAGAGGAAGCATAGTTGAGTATGTTTTTGCAAGGTAGTACTCTCCTTCCTCTATTTCATCAAATACAGCTGACTCCAACTTTTTTAGGAGGGCAGAAAGTTTTCTGGGCATTTCACAAAGGAATAGGGAGAGGTGGAAGACAGTTCTTGAATTGTTGCTCTGCTCTTCAGAGAGAACTTTAATAACACCTTGCCACACTGCAGTGTGAAGAAAAGCATGGAGCCAAACAAAACAAGTAAAATAAAGGCTAGAATTTTCTGAAGTCCCTAAGGGAGGAAAAAACTCAAAGATTTATGGAAAAAAAGGGACAAAAATCAGGAGCATAGCTGCTCTCTTAGCTAGTGCTGGAAATAGCTACCAGTAGCACTTCTTGATTAAATTTGATATCAAATACACAGGCTAACGGCCATTTCTCTCAAGCCACTTCTAAAATTGCACTTTTGTTGAAATACTATTTTGTCTCTATGATATTTCCCTATTTTACAGCTCTGCTGCTCCCCTGCCTGGAGAAATCACATAGTTCAGTGTTGGGGTCTAACCCCAGCCAGCAGCTAAGCCCCACGCTCAGCATGTTCTGAATGGTGTTAAATTTGTGGGACCTCCACATCATTTTTATTTTTGTGATAGACATGCTGTCATGGTTTAAGCTCAGTCATAACTCGGAACCATGCAGTCTCTCCCTCAGTCCCCATCTTTCCTCTTCCCCTGTGCTCCCAGACGGATGGGGAGGAGAATCAAAAGAATGTAACTCCCATGGGTTGAGATAAGAACAGGCCAGTAACTAAGGTATAACACAAACCACTGCTGCTGCCACCAATAATAATAA